>NJRL01000538.1:162715-175398 GCA_003063815.1 Aphaenogaster rudis
AGGGAGGGGGGAGAATGGGAATGTGCAGCAAAATAGCAACCTTTCTTTACATTATTGTCGAAAAATAAAATTGATTCCAATTAGCCGAAGGAGAATGTGCAAACATCGATAGCAAGACGTTCCGTATAATTTGCAACTTATTAACGCAATTCACGACATTATAATTTTTTCGTTGTTCCACGATAGGAAGCGGAATGCGAAAAGTCAGCAATGGACATAAAATATAATACCGACACGAAGATAGAGGACAACGCGAGACTTTACCAATTGCAGAAGGCTAATTTCGATCAAGAAGTAAATACAGCGGTAAGTATATTCTTGGCGAAATACGCGAGCGAACGATCGACATATCTAATAATATTCGTCGTATCTAGTAGTATTTTACTAGTTTTTACTTTTATTTTATTCCGCTCGTCTCTCTTCAGAAAGCCGAGGCCCAATTAGCTTACGAGCTTCAAGCGGCAAAGATCAAGCAGCGGATACGAAATGAGGAGATACAGATCGAAGTTGTAGAAAGACGCAAGCAAATCGAAGTCGAGGTACAGGAAGTCCGTCGAAAGGAGCACGAGCTCCAGAGCACAGTGCGATTACCAGCCGAAGCTGAATTCTATAAAATGGGAAGAATAGCCGAAGGAAAGAGGTAGAATTTTCGCGAAACTCTGTTACAAAGCTCGGGACAAAGTTTAAATACCGTCCGTTTGCAGAACTCAAACTGTGAGCGCTGCGAAAGCCGAAGCTGAGAAGATTCGATTGATCGGAGAGGCCGAGGCTCACGCTCTGGAGGCTGTCGGTATATCGGAGGCCGAACGCATGCGAATGAAAGCAGCAGTTTATAAGAAATATGGCGATGCGGCGATACTCAACATCACTCTGAATGCCTTGCCGAAGGTGAACGATTCGTTTTGCATTGTGGTCCTTTACACGTTGTGATATAAACGCGTGTTAGTAGTAATTGTATTAACGACGACGGTTCTCCTTCTACAGATCGCAGCCGAAGTCGCGGCACCGTTAGCGAGAACGGAAGAGATTGTGCTTCTCGGCGGGAGCGACACGACCAGCGGAGAGCTTACGCGTCTCGTTGGACAAGTACCTCCAGCTGTACAAGCGTTGACTGGTGTAGATCTTTCCAAAGTAAGTTCCAAAGTAAAAGTTTGCTTCTCCATTTTTTTCTCATTCGTCTCTTAGTAAATAACGACTAGCGAGCAGGACGGAATGCATGCCTTGTGGCAAACGGAATGCGTGTCTTCGAACGATACTTACACTTGAGCATCGTTAGTAGACGGTTGTAAACTCGTACAATCCATTAAGGCCTTCACACATAAAATCGCGTAAGGACGTAAAACGTAAGCGTAAGAAAATCGACCAATACCAATCGAGTATTTTCCCCTACTGGAGTTACGGACAGCACAATACTTGATTGGGATTGGTCGATTTTCTTACGCTTACGTTTTACGTCCTTACGCGATTTTATGTGTGAAGGCCTTTAATGTAACTAATGTTCTATGCACAGGTCTTAGGAAAAATACCAGGCGCAAAGTAATGCCGAGCGATGTGAATTCAGGGACGGTGACCGGGCGAACAAACTTGGAACAAATTTGAAGAAACGACAAAATCTATACTGCCAAAGTTTCTCTGCTACTCTGTCATCTACCAATGACACACTCTCCGCTTTTTCCTCTTTCCCGAATTTTGCTCTACCTCAAGTCCAGTTGAAGGAGCGCCGCACACGCTTTCTTATCCCTTATCGCGCGAATAAATCCATTCGAGTTGCTCGTTGTCGTACTCGCACGTTCCTTATCTTAAACATGATATGTACGTGTGCATCGATGTTGGCATTTTGTTGGTGTGATACCGATCGTGACTTAAGGGACGGGCGATTAATGCAATCTTGAATTATAAATTGTTATTGCATGAAAAATACACATTCTCACACACACAAAAAAAACGCGACAATCCTCCAGAGGTTTCGATATTTTATTCTTTCAATTATAAATATTGATCGTTTTCTAAATTTCTGAAAAGAAGCACTGCCCACGGCCGTGCCTAAGATAGAAATGATTAAGAAGATAATGCAAATATGACTGCTTGCTACTGGAATGCATAAAGTGACGCGACTTATACGGTGTAAAGGATACACGGCGTCTTTTATTGATTAGAAGGAATAAAAAATCACGCAATAAATAATGTTCACTCGTTCCCATAAATATAAAACTTTATCAAGTAGCACATTTTACTGTGTATCAGGAATTTATTCGCTTCCGCACCAAGCAAATTAGAAAAAAAAACGAACGATAAAAAAAGAAGACAGAAAATTTAAGAAAGGAAATCACTGGCATCGGATGAACCATATATATATATATATATATATATATATATATATGTGTGAGAATTCTAATTATGATACACAAAATTTTGATAACGAATACATCAAGTGGGAAATACGCCTAATAAATCACTGCCGAGACAAAAATCCATTCTGCTTCTTCCACCGTGCTATTTTCCAAAATATTTTTGGACAAATTATAACAGATATTCTCTTGTTCTGATAACATTTTAGGACAAGAGATATTATTATGAACAGGATGTGTTGTGCAATATTTTGTCTTGTAATTCGTAATACAATCGAGAAAAGGATGATTTTAGAGATAAATATAATTGACAAAAATCACTTAGGAGACATTAATTTCTCATGTTTGATGTTATTTTTCTTGACGATTGAAAAATGAATGTCCTATGAAAAAATTGTATTCTACTTACCTTTATTTTATTTCGGCCTGCGGTACACACCATTAACATACACATATCATCCCTTTTTTGATTGTACAACAATTACTGTATTATAATATATTTATTTTGCGCTAGAGAAAGCTAATTGAGTTACGTGGAGATTCCTTCAAGTTTCGTAAGACCGTTATTTGTGCTATCTCAACGATCAGTTTATGCATTCCACTTAACTCGTCGGAATACAATGAACAGCCACTAACTAATCAGTACTAAGTAATCAGAAATTCAACGTTTAAATATAATCGATATGATTAAGAGCGTTTCGATATAATTGTGTTCAACATAATTAAGTGATTTAACAAAAGAGGAAATGGAAGAGTAGACGTTTAACGCGGTTCAGGACATGCGATTTGCCGCCACCTGTAATCGCTGTACATATTTAGAGTCACGTATGTATAATAGTCGTGAGGAGTTTCTATTATCGTGAAACAGAAAGAAGAGGAAAGTGCGCCACGCGAGCGCAATTTAAAGAGAATGCTTGACCGTATTACATCGACGCGCGATATATATTCTCGGTTGACCACACATCGGAATCCACAACATTAAAGCGAAAAAACGGTATTCCAAGCTGAACAAGTGCCAATTTGTACGATATCGATTCACTGGTAGAGAAAACTGGATGATTTGAATAAAAGTTCGATATTATTTTTACAGTAACTTATTGGTTACTATATGTGTGCGTATTATGGATCTAATATATATACGTATTGTACCTATGTTCTTCATTTATTTTTTGAATGTTTTTACGGAAGCGATATTTAAATTATGTTTGATATATTTTCTTTATATGCCATTTATATATTTTAGTTTATGACTAAAGCGACATACTTATAAATCTATTAGTGCGAGAAAAATGAGATCTGTACTAGAGTATATATATATATATATTTACACTAGTGTAGAGCAGACAGATTTATTACTTTTTATTCATATCGCTGTGTTCGTGATGCCATCATTTAACTTGCATTTTTTACGCATTTAGTGACATCATTTTATTTTATGAGTAATAGCATTTCACAATTAAGAATGTACAACATGTACATGTAAATAATATTTCTCCATCGATATTTGCTGTTACTGACAATGAGAAGAGAAATCAAGAGACAAAAATCAATAGACGGAAAAGTCTTCCCAAAAAATGCTTAATGCAGTAGATCAGTACAAGAGGAATAGTCAAAGCCTCCTCCTTCCGAAGAGATTAATAATAATAATAATAATAATAATAATAATAATAATAATAATGATAAAATAACAGATAAGAAATAATTAGCGATTGATAAATTCTACTATCATCCAGCAGAAATTTTACCTACGATACATTGCCGGCTCTAATAGTTGCCGTAAATTAGCTAAACAGATCTTTAATCGATATCGTTTTTGAAGCCTCAAATTAAAATACAAATTTTGTAATCTCAGAAATCAAGAAGAGAGAGAGAGATATCATTAGATATTAATCTATTTTTTTAAGGGTTTAGTGCGAACCTTTCTTTTCCGATGAGTAGTCAATGCGAGAAAGCATACACAACACAAACACATATATGGATATAGAATAGTTACGAATTTTCGACAAATCCGATGTAATCGGTTTATTATAATCGAAGATAATTATTGATCATCGTGCCAGAATCAGAGTCTTGCGAGGCGTCCAATCTGTTTTTCCAAACAATAACGAACCACGTAGTATTCCCATTTCTATCGAACGGAATACTCCGAGATGAAATATTCCTATCCTAGTAGACGATTAAGACGTTTATTTTATTAATATCTTTGATCTAACATTAATTGATTGATACTAACACGTACTAACTTTGTTTACATATAGTTTATTGATGAAATGTACTTTTACTAATACTCCTATCTCTTTTTATCTTCCTCTCTTCCACAAAGAGAAAATAACGCTTAAATAACAATCGTCAGGACGTTTCGCATTAACCGTGCCCTTGTTAAGATAAGAGAAAGATCGTGTTCGTCGTTCGAGTCTAGTTAAACAAATTGCATTTACGCATTTACTG
This sequence comes from Aphaenogaster rudis, assembly GCA_003063815.1. Classification (NCBI taxonomy): domain Eukaryota; kingdom Metazoa; phylum Arthropoda; class Insecta; order Hymenoptera; family Formicidae; genus Aphaenogaster; species Aphaenogaster rudis. The sequence continues at coordinate 167,512 of NJRL01000538.1, forward strand.
TGGATGATGCATCATGAAAAAATGTATACAGTTTCTGTCTATTAGGCCATATTGAGCTATTTGTTTGGCACTCGTGTGAAATACTCTATGCGAAGACGCTCTATCTATTCAGATTTTCTTACATATTAAAACAATCTTGCGACGATGCATAATGTGTTCGGCATTATGCAATGTTCCATGTAGCTGAAATTAAACATGCTCGATTTGAACGTATCGCTTATACGATTATACTCGATTCCCTTTTGTATTCAAATACAAGAGCGATTCGATTTTTTGTAATATACTACTTTAGCTAATTCCATCCTTTGTGAATGACAAATATACCTTTAATCTTAGAACTTATAGTAATGGAAGGGGAATAACACTATTGTTCTCGTAGGCTGAAACCGTTTCCAGCATCTGTGCGACAATGATAGATAGAACAAACTGTGCGCTAGACAAGCACTGACGCTTTCTCGCTTCGGCCGCTCGTGCGCATTTCGAGGAAAAGTAATAGAATGAGACAGAACCAACGAAGAATAGAATGAGACAGAACCAAGTTGTTGTCTCACTTCTTGGACACAGTAGTGCGAGCTCTATTCCCCTTCCATTAGTATAAGTTCTAAGCCTTTAATACACTACATATGCGCGCGCGCACGCACACGCACACAATTTTTTCTGTTACTCTTGTTTCAAAATTGCCACGATTATTCCGTATATCGAAGAGAGTGCGTATTTGTAAAAACTGTCTATCGCCGTTCTCTTACAATTAGTACCAAGAGCGATGCAGGTTTTAGTCAGTTATTAGAGTAAAATACACCTTATTTTGTGCGGCGAAGAGAGAGAGAGAGAGAGAGAGAGAGAGAGAGAGAGAGAGAGAGAGAGAGAGAGAGAGAACTTGTCGCGGAAAAAGCATACAGTAAGCCCGCGGAATGTTTAACGAAAAATGCAGGATGTTTAATGGCCAATAATTCGTTTTTCAGATACTGCTTTTCTTTCTGCGTAAAAAATAAATTTCTAACAATTTATTATTATCGTTTCGACTTTTCACTTTGCGTAATATATATTTTCAAGCGTATTAAAAAGTTTTCCAAAGAACTAATCGTATAAAGAAATGAAAAGATAAAATTAATTGTGTTGTGTGATTTGAGTAAAATTCTTTGTGTTCTAATTATGATTTTCAAATGGGTGTGAATGGATTAACTGTAAAATAATAAGTATTTAAAAAGAATAACGTGTTTCGTAAGAAACAGTATAAAAGCGAAAGACGTTGGGACTGAGACAAACAAAAAATACGGCGATTGCCAATTGTCCTATCAATTATAACGAATTCCCTTTTTTACGTGTAACTTGATTGATATTCATAATTTCGCTGCATCCTGCATATACATATAATACTAAGCTCGACGTTATTCTCACGCCGCCTTAAATATGTCAAGGGACAAAATTGACTTTCGATATATTCCACATTAAAGTTTGCAAAAGTTTGTGCTCTAGTTAAGAGCTTGTTGCTCGCATACAATTTAGTTTGCTGTCTTCGATATACACACAATGCAACACATTTCGTGCGATTAAGGATCTTTGCGAATAAAGTTTGGAATATATATATAAACGGTAGTTGTGCCATTGTTCTTGACGTTTTCAAAGAGATTCTCGAGAGATTGAATTTAAGAAACTATCATAGAACTCTAACGATATACATACATATAGTTGCGCACTTGGCATAACGCTTCGCGTGCTCTCTCTTTCTCTCATGTTTGACTTTGGAATCGATCTTACCTTGAGTGATATTATATATATCCAAAGATCCTTAATAAGTAATAATTGTAAAACCGCTATGTAGTGTGTAGCCTGTGCACTCTATGTGAATTTGTTGTCGCGAACGACACTGTGTTTCGTGTTTATGTTATATTGCAAGCAAGTACGCGAGTCTCCTTAATTAATAAGAATCTCTGTACTGTACCGTAAGCCACGTGCTGAGAGACGCGCCAACGCGTCTGGTGTGCCATCGTTAATAATTCCCAATGCTAATTCCCGCAAGAGTTTGCGGCACATTTAATAACCGACCAAAAGAATGAAAATATCCTAGGAGAAAAATTTATAGGTTTGTTCGCGTCACCTGCCCCAACATGCTCCTATTCACTCCAGTGCACTCCAATACGTGGATTCCGGTTATTCCGGTGACGCCTAGAGTGCATTGGAGTGAGTAGGAGCATGTTGGGGCATGACGACGCGAACAAACCTCATGATTCTAGCTAGAAATTCAAAATTATACCGAGAAATATCTAGAGAGAATGAATCTAGTCTTTTGTAAACGATGAACACAGGATAACGTATATTTTGAAAGTTATATGCTAGAAGCGTCTCGAGGACAGCCTGCGTAGATAGAGGACAATATTGTATTATTGTGTCATATTCTACTCTAACTGAAAGTAATGGGATACACGATGTGAAGTTACTGCATATTTTTAATAAATGGATCGCAAAAAAAAAATATATATATATATGTATAGACCCCTTGGCCCTTTACCTATCACGCCGTTACCTACTCCAACGATGCTTGCGTTCCTAATAAAATAAAGATATGTATGTGCGATCATAGATTTGAATGAGACGAATGTAATTGCTCGATATTCAGGTTCAAATCGAAACTGAACAAGATCTTCACATACTTCAACTTTTTTAAAAGCTGGAATTTTTATTCTCAGAATGACGGTTCGAGAGAGCAATCTCTCTAATCAGATAATAATTTATTCCCCTGATAACATGGACAAATTTCCAAGGATCTCACAAGATACATATTTCAATCGTTCTATCGAAATACTCTTGTACACAACGTTTAAATTTTGTTCTTAACTCCTGGTCTACAATAGGTGTCGTAAGCTTTAAGCTCTAAGAAATTAGTCAATCACAGTCGAATGTGAGGAGAATAATCGACTGTGATTGGTCAATTTCTTTGGGCTTAAAGTTTACGACACCTCTTGTGGACCCAGCATTAGGGCCACTTCAACCAACTCCGATGTCTCCGATTAACTTAATCGACCGATTAATCCATGAGAATTGACCAATCGCATTTGACCAATCTGCTTAACGACAAATGCGATTGGTCAATTCTCATGGACTAATCGGTCGATTAAGTTAATCGGAGTTGGTTGAAGTGGCCCTTATAGGCCGGTATTCATAGTTATTTAAGACCGTCTTAAGTTCAATCTTAAGATCTCATGAACCAATCACAGAGCCGTATTAGCGTCTTAAGACATTACTTAAGACGGTCTTGAAGACTATGGCGGGGAGCACACACTTCTCCATAACGCAAAACGCATAATGCATAAGGAAATCAACCAATCAGAATCCTCGGAATGAGGAGTGGGGATGAAAATTAAGGATTCTGATTGGATGATTTCCTTATGCATTATGTGTTATGCGTTATGGAGAAGTGTGTGCTCTCCGCTTATGAATACCGGCCATAGAGTCCTCTGGAGCTAGAGATCCTCTAGTAGAGAGATGTGACAACTGGTCATGTGACCCAAGATTTCCGTGATTGGCTGGCATAAAATTTGTTCATTTTCCATTGCGACGCCAATGCGCAGAACAGGGGCTCGATTCTTGAATTCATTCGCAAGAGAAACGTATGCGCAAATTCTGTTCTTACAGAAAATCTACAAGTTGATTGGCTAAAAGTCATGCAATAGCCAATCAACTTGCAACTTTTCTGTAAGAGCTAAATTTGCGCATACGTTTCTCTTGCGAATGACTTCAAGAATCGAGCCCCTGGGTCGGATTACGTGCACAATCGAATTCGATCAGTCGACTTCTAATGCGTTTCTGCTCTACAGTTTTCTTAGTTCATGCTTATTTATCATAGGATAGTTTCTCCCAGATCATAGATTAGTCATGTACGAAGAATGGTATCAGATGGCGTATTCCTTCTCAAATTCGAATTCGATCGGTGCACGTAATCCGACCCATGGTAGAAGTATATACCATGATCCAACCCGTTCGACCCTGTTGCGACAGCCAATCAGAATCGTCAATGGTACTGTTGACGCTTCTGATTGGCTGTCGCAACAAGTTTACGATCGACCTGGGTCCACTGATCTCTATATAACACTGGTCTAGTTTCCACCGAAACCTTCAATTCGCACCTAATGCGGTGTAGAACCATATTTAAGTCGATGGAAACGCAACGAATCTTTTTCATTACTACTCTACTTCCAATGGAAACAGTATTTCTAATGGATCTGCACCGAAGTAGAACCAGATTGAAGGCTTCGGTGGAAACTAGACTACTGACGTATGCTATGGAAAACCTTGTTACGAGTTGAAAACCAGGAAGCCATGATTGATGAGATAAAATATGCTAATATGGCGGCGTCTACTGTTGGAGTTCAGTCACAGTATAACTAGAGCTCTATAAAAGTAGGTATTCTCGTCCGCCATTTTGGATCCAACCATATGTGAAAACATAACCTTTAAAGAAACCTTTTCGTAAACGTCAATACGCTTTTCGGTCTCAGTTTAACAGAATCGTTATAATCGTTATATTGATATGCAGGAAATCTAAAAAACCTAAGATTTTCAGATCCCTTTTTCTCCGTGTAATTTTGGCAACTTTTCACTGCACATGAAGGCATATTAATATATTCAAAATCAACACACTCGCATAATCACTGCAGTACCCGGTACTGCAGTACAGACGTCTGAAATTAAGGTTAAATGCCTTTTGACATAAACACAGGAATTTAAAAATGGAGGCGGCTGGTACAATGCGCAGAACGATACGAAAACGCGTCCTCAGTATGAACACACCTTACTTTCTTTCCACCATGGTTCTAACTTTCTTTTTTTGGCAATGAGTAACAAAGATAAAACGATACTTGTGTCGCTTGCTAGAAAACCCCCCATATGTGAAAACATAACCTTTCAAGGATGAAGGAACCTTTTCGTAAACGTCAATACGCTTTTCGGTCTCGTATTCCACACAGCATAAAACTTAACAGAAATGTTTTAGAAACGTTTTTGAAACTTTGAAACATTTCTGTAATATTTCTAACACACAAATTTACAATTAAATTAATAACGTCCACATTATTCTAATGTTTATCTTTAATTAAGATAATAATGCTGATACAGCTTATATTGAACGTGCGATACATTATTTTCTGTTATGGTTGTGGTGGATAATAGCTACGTGGTGGTGCGGCCGGTGGAATTGGATTATTTGCCGAAAAATACGACGCATTTGTCGGATAAGAATATGGTTGGAAAGCGGTTTGATTGGCAGTCGGTGCCGACGGTGGTGTAGGGCGAATAGCAGCGGATGATCCGATATGATGTATCGTTGGCACGATATGATTCATTGTATTTACAGGAGGAGGAGGAACCGAAACATTCGTAGGTGGAAACGCCGGTGGATAATTTGTGTTGTTAGACGCAAAATTCGTCGAGTACGTGGGAAAGTGTGCTGTTGAGGTGTCTATCGGTTTTATTGTATCTGCGATGTCTGTGGCTGGACATCCGTTTGCAGAAACCGTTGACGCTTCAATGCTTTTAGAAGACTTCCCAGGCGTAACTGTAACATTTGTTGACCATTTTTTATTACTTCGGTACTTAAATCCTTTAATACATATATTATACACTTTTAACAATATAAACAATATGTTTATTATTATTACTTACCATTTGGTGTATTAGATGCGGATTCTATAGTAGTAACAGCAATAGCTCGTTCTCTGCACACTTCGCTGGATGGTATCATAGGTGGCGAATCTGGTGGTTTTGTATTATTAGCTTGTGAATATAAATCCAATACCTGATGGCAAATATCTAGAAATACGTTTGATGTATTAGATATTGTACTGATGTAATAACAATGGTAAAGATAGTTGGAAAATATTTTTAAGATAGAAATTGCGCAAGCTTACCTTCTAAAAGATCCATAGTCACATCTTCGACAAACATGTCCCACCAACGTAAATGTTTCGATTGTCTGCCAACCCAATCTACCACTTCGAATTTGCTTAGCTTTCCTGCCAAATACATTAGAGCGACAGCTATGATCTCTGGCTCCCACTGTAGCGACAGAGTGGTACATAAACTATAAAAAAAAAAGAAGTAATAACAGACATCTTGTCATATCAAATGTTAAAAAAAAATATATATATAAAATAAATGCATTTTTGAGTTAATATTACTTCATTATTGCTTTATATGCTTATTTACCTATCGTTAACAAATGTCCAAGCCATTTGAACCATCTTTTGCAACTTGTTCTTATCACCTACGAATAAAATGAAATTTTCTTTAAAAATATCTATATTTTTTAATAGCGTATCTACTAATGACATTCTATATAATTTTACATGTACTTATAATAAACACAACATTTAAGTTACCTTTCAGACACTTTGCATATTTTAGTAGATAACTATATGGATGTTCCACTTGCAGATCAAATTTTATAGTTTGTAATAAAATTCTCTCTAGGATCAAAACCTCTTCCTGAAAAAAAAAAAAAAACAATTTGATATATGTATATGTACAAACATTACACATTGGAGCGTCTCTTCAAGATGAATGGCTACGTTTACACCGTACATTTAGGCCACGGCCTATATCCAAATTCGACCTAAATTATTTAGGCCTATCACTGTAAACACTTGGTAGGAGACCTGACCTAGCTTTAGGTCAAGCCTCGCTTTTTAGTGACCTGACCTAAAATAGGCCACCTGTAACTTCGGTGTAAACGCATGTTACCCGACCTAAAGGCTTACTAATTTTCTCGCTAGAATTTGCTGCGTTGTAACTGTGTTCAACTGTGAAAATAATTTTTAAAAAATTTTGCGAAAATAATTTAGGTCGCTTACGGTGTAAACACTTGGTGGCCAGACCTACTTTGGGTCAGGGTATAGGTCTCTCGGTGTAAACGTAGCCAATAACTTACTTTAGGATCTTCTCCAAACGTCATAAACTTTTGTTCCGACACTAAAGTTTTGGCAGTTCTTATGATATCCTTACATTTCTTTGGAGTTTCTTCAACTTTGCCAGCTAAGAGCAAACAGCAGCAAGCTGTTACCTATACATCAGAATAATGTAACTTTGAAACACATAGGACATTTCAACATACAAATGCTGACACATAATTAATTTGTATTACAAAAAAAGTATATATATATATATATATATTGTATGTATGTATTTGTGTTGTGCGTGTGTACACACACATGCACTTACATATCGTGGAAAGTTTTTGAACGAATGAAACATGTAGAATCGATGAAAATAAACAACACCCGTTGCCATCGTATTATAACCTAAATCCATTTTTGTACCAGTGTCTATTATAAAACGTGCGCCTTCTTTCCGATATCTACATTCCGTCTCGTAATCGATACCATCCTGAATGGACGGTGTGTTGCGAAGTTCTTTCTTTTCGTAATACCAGCACGGCATATTTAAACCACTTCAAATAGGATTTAATATTAGCAACAATTATCAAATCCCCAACACCTAATGTCGATATGTCAACATTCTTTTGATGTACATACTTCACTAATATATTTACTGATATCTTTATTAATTCAGAGACTGGCAATTTTTTTTCCAACAATTCACATTAATTAACACAATGTACTAAACAGTAAATAAAATTACACATCGATGACCCCTTCTCCAATACTCGTTTCACAAACTTAAATGAACTGAAAACAAACTCCTTCCCCTTTCTAAAGCCAGCGGCACACGGAGCGTTTTTTTCCTGCTGGGCTGCGTTCAGAATTCCTACTCGACGGGGGTATCGTCGCGAATGCGCCTAAAGGTGCCCACAGACAGGACGCGTCAAGCGCCAAGCAACAAGCAGCAAACCAATCAGCGAGGCGATATTCACAGTGGCGTAGAAAATATCGCCTC
>NJRL01000539.1:0-12131 GCA_003063815.1 Aphaenogaster rudis
ACTAATAGTGTAAACAAATATTAAACTCTTAAATCATGCATATATTTCGATTCTAAATAAACTATAAAACTAGTGTTCTTTTTGATCTCAAGCTAATAGTCATTTGACTTGTTATGTTTTTATATGTTAGAATAACATAACTCCGCCGTCTCATTTCACCTTTGATTCATATCGTACATTAGTAGTATATCGTTGTTATTATCTATTATGATTTTAAATAATTTAACTTTCATTTCTTTGTTCGAGTTCGTAATTTGTCCCGGTACATCAATAATTTTGATTAATATTTTTTCTGTAATGACTACCTTTTCATTGACATCTGTGTTTTATCTCGTCTTATGTTTTGTTGATTCTTGATACGAGTTATCACATGAAATTTACGCAATTGTTTTTTATGTAACAATTTACTTGACCTGTCATTGTATCCCTGAGCCTTTTTTCAATCTGGTAATTTGGTGGGCGACATCTAGATTCTATTATTTTTGGATTTATGATTCTTACTGAGACAAATTACGTTTTATTATCTCCCCCGATAGACGACGGACATACGCTCTATTTTTGATTCAAAAAGTTTGAATTTGGATTCGTCTGTGAAAAGTACCTTTTTCCATTTTTTCGATCTCCAATCTTTATGTGTAGTAATCCAAACTAATCTCTTTTTCTTGTTTATTATCCTGAGCAATGGTTTTTTTTACTACTATTCGACTATTCAGATTAACTGCAAAGAGTCGCCGCTTTACTCGAAATTGATATGGTTTTCTCCATAGACCTTATAGATATGGACTGGCAATTGCTGTAGTTTCTGCATAAATATTTTACTGACTCTTCTAATGCTTTGCCCATGCTTGATAGCTGTCAAAGCACTTTCTATATTAGTCAAATATACTTAGTTTTTTAGACATTTTTTCTGAAATACATAGTTTTTAAATGAATTTATTACTTATAAAAGCTTATTGAATCAATTTATCAATTGTCCTTATTATAAAATCAGAGAAACTAAAAGAAACAAAAAAAATTGAGGTTAAAATATCCTCGAAAGTAAATTATTAGATTATACTGAACTATTTATGAAAATGTTTATATGTTAATATTTATTGAAAATTTTATTTAAACATTATTGAAAAATAATATTTACTTATCTATAAATTTTCCTAAATATTTAAAAGGAGACACTTAGGCCCAGTTCCACAATCTCTAGTTAACTTAACCGGCCGGTTATTCCATTGGAATTGACCAATCGCATTTGTTAATTTTGCTTAACGACAAATTTACTGAGGTATTATTTTATGTGTCACTCTCAACAACACTTATAAACTACGTGAACCACAGTTAGGTCATATGATCTAACTTTTGTCTTAATTATGGGTCAATGTTTTTTACTTAAAATAATTAATTAAATGACAATTTCTGTCGAATATGTATTTTTTATTTTCTTTAATGTAAAATTTCTTTAATGTAAAATTATATAGATATCAATAACATTAAAATTCATATTATTTTAGTTTATATAACGTAATAGTACATTAAATACACTCTACTAAGAGTATCATAATTTCAAGGAATTATTAAAGAAGGTAACGTTCCGCTTTTTTTCTTAAATATCAGCAATGATTGAGAAAATAATTTCATGTTACAATAATTACAAAAAATTTAAAGAATGCAGAAAAAATTTTCCGTAATTGTAAATGTATATCTGTAAAACATTTAATTTTGCAAATCTGACCCGTAATTAGGACTTGACCCATAATTGGGACCGTCACCTTACCTATAAAATATATACTGCTAATACTGTCTCAAAAATTGAAGCCAACACTTAGAGTGCAGACATATCATGTTCTCTCACTCGGCATAGAAGCATTGAACGATATGCGCATGTACACAATAACAAATTATAAACACCTAACCATTATAAACACGCAAATCGCATAACGACGAATGCTTCTATGATGAAAAAGAGGGAAATATATTTTTACTCACTCTCTTGGCTTCACTCCCACCATGCTCCCACCCATTGTTCGGATCGGGAATCAGCAGTATATACTTTATAGGTATATGGAAATACGTGAAGACGTGTCACGACGCGTCGAGAATCAAAATAACACAACGAATGATAATAAATGACGCGCTGTCATCCCCACTCCTATTATAAAGTAAAATCAACACTCTTTTTCTGTAAATTTGAATACATTTAATAAATATGAGCAAATTGTGTTACTTTAATACATTTTTAATTCATTTTAATAATTTTACATTTTATATTTGTTAAGTTCAGTTAACATAGCAGAGACATGTGTTAAATTTACGCATAAATGTGTTGATTACTTAACACAAAAACTTTAACCAGCAGATTTTTTCACAAATATACACAAATTTTCCAACAGTGTACCTTGATATTTTATGTATTGAGAAATGGAATTATTCGCAAAAACATATAGTGTGTTGAGACTTTTAAACAGTAATAAATATATTTTAAAGGAAATATCTTTTTAAATATATGCACTATCTATACAATACCTACATCACGGCATTCGTAATAGTCGTTAATATTAGTTGTATGTATTATACGCAGATTATGTGCAGTTTTCCTATTAATACAACACAGATTTGGATATTCTAACTTTTTTCTGCGATTTGGAAAGTTTATTAAAGTTTTTGTGCGTTAAATCCGAATCCACAGATGTTCTATTATGTCAGATTTTAGAGAAAAATAATATTGAAATCCCTAAAAACGCATTTTTTGTCATTTTTAAAAGTTTATAACTGATTAACGCGATATGCCAGAAACTTTAAAAGAATTCAGAGATAATTAAAGATTAAGATGTTAAAATGAAAATTTGATTCTTTTATTGTAAGTATGGAACCTGTGGTGTGCTTTGTTTTTAGAAACACGCAGAAGACGATTGCAATAATGATTGCTCTATTCAAACACATTGTCAAATCGTTGAACACAGTAAAAATGTCAAGTGTGATTTTAATACATGTGGCTATGGGCCTAAATAGAGCAATCTTACTTCATCCTGCACGCATATATTTACCCTGAAAAACAAAATGCGCTTGAGATTCGATGATATCTGCGAAAGGTACATTTTTATTTTAAAGCACAATACCCAAGTTTTAATTTAAAACCTTTTTGAAATCTTGGAATCTTGAAATACATCGCGAGTTTATCAGCTACAAATTTTCAAAAATGTGTTTTTAGAGGTCTCAACCCCATTTTTCTTTAAAACCTGACCTGGAACATTTTCACTTGTGGAATAGAATTTAACGAACAAAAAGCTTCAACGATCTATTCTTTTCCAGAATTATACAAAACTTTCAACCTGTTAAAAAAATCATTTTTTATTAACGTAAAAGCCATACAAAAGAAAGATGAAAGAATTTTTGTATTATTTAGAATATTTGTGATTCGAAAAATTTCATTTACTATTTTAAAAATTTTTTCTATTTTGAATGATAGTTGCTTCTATTCTTTTCAAATTGCAAAAGACTTTATTTAAATAATCGTAAAATTATTTTCCTCGCAAAAGTAATAAATCGCGAAAATTTTATCGCATCACACGTTTAGTATTAATTTTGGACCACTATCACGTAAAAACATGATCTGTTTTCAATGGAACAATGATGGTGGCCTAATAGTTTAATCAATTAATAATACAAGATTAAAAATATATTCACATGTAACACATCATTGCAATTTCTGGGAAGAAAAATGATACCATCTTGTGTTCGTAAATGATTTATTATCGAATAGAGTCCAGACATTACGTAAATAGCGTAGATGAATGCATTTTCACACGAGTCTTATTTAAACTGGAAATCTTGTTTAATATGGAAATCTTGTTTAATATGGAAATCTCTGTATTACTAATGTTTGATGAATATTAACAAGAAAATTGTTTCGCAGATAATCGAACAAAAATAGCACTAAATAGCACAAGATCAATTAGAAAAGCAAACTATTCCTAGAAGTCTAATGATTAACGCAAGTTTAAAATACAATGATGTTGTAAAAAGAGAGTAATGAAATTTATATTGCCAGTAGACATATTTTGCTTTTTAATATCAACATTAATAAATATATTAAAATATATTATAATTAAATATAAGTAGGTAATGTTTTTTTTAATTTTTCATTTTCATAAAATATTTTTTTGTAATATATTTTTTATTAAAATTTTTAGCGCGATTTTCTACAAGTCGTGGCTAACTTTTATTGCAACTTTGGAATAAAGCTAAAGATTTACTATTATTTTTTAATTCTTTACTTTTTTTCATTATTTCTTCTTAATTTTTCTCTGAATTTTTTAGTATTTAATCTTCATTCTTCATTTTTTGTTTTATGTTTTATTTTTTATTATTCCTTATATTTATATTCTTTACCATTTGTTTACTATTTATTTTTTGTATAATATGTAGGCATATATTTGTATGATTTGTCATTTATTATTTATTATTTATTGTATGATTTATTGTATGATTTAGAATTGATATATCTATAAAAATAATATATGCAACTCATTTGTTGGTTCATCTTTTTCTACATTCTTTATTAAAAAAATAAACGCTGAACGTATTTTTCATCTGCTCCAAGTTTAAGTCTTATTCATCGCTATTATTATTATCACAATTATCTATAGAATTAAAAACCGAGCAGATTAGAGTATTATTCCGGATGCGAAAAAAATTAGTTAGATCACCGTAAGTTTCCAGAAGATGTATATAGTAGAAGTGCTATTATATCACCAATTATATGCTAAGTATAAATACGCGGTTAAGATTGAAATCTTGCAGTACAAGAAAAATCACTATCCAGAATTATTGCGCTTCGAATTACTTTAAAAGAACAGGATGAAGTTTCTTGTGTTTATCGCATGTCTTGTAAGTTGAAAACAATATACAATATGAGCTTGATGTATAAAATTATATAATAAGATAAGGGCCTTTTGTGTGTGCATTTTTTATATTAAATATTGATATTTATACTGCAATTAATTGCGCAATAAAAATCGCACTTAAATTTTTATCTATTCTTCTTTTATATCATATAAAGACAATATCGAAAAAGAATGCTTTGTTGATCCTAATCTCCAAAGTCATACAGAGAAAATTATTTTATTAAATGAATTAGTTTATTGTGTAAAAAATACTCTTGTTGTCAATCTACTGTTTCATTATTCTGGAAAACAGTCTTTTTTGGCTCATTTTGTACATATATCAATTAGGCATAACTGAATATAAATGTTACATCAGAGACTACAATATTATATATATTGCAATTGTACATTACTTGAATTTCAGACTGTGATGAAAATATAGGCATATTTGATCAGAAATTGAAGATAGAAATCATCTTTTTTGTTTATTAACTCATTATAACTCATCAGTTTAATGCGCTCTAATATTGTACTAATATCTTGTACACTAAAAAATAATTACTTGGATACATCAACATTATCTTTTAAATAAAAGAAAGCTTCCGCTGATTGGCTTAACGTTCGCAAATACGCGTAAGATACATTTTGTCAAACAGATTACTTTAAATAAATGCAACTTAAAATTAGGCTTGTGTGCATTGTATCACTCTCTACACTATCTCATTATTGAGTTATCTTAATAGTAAACTACTTTATTTCCAGATATTTTATTTAAAATATCTTATTCAAAAATATTTAAAAATGTGATTTTGAAATAATATCTTAAACATAATATGTAAAATATGTTGAAAAAATATAAAATTAGATAATTGTTTCTTTCTGATTTTAGGCATTGGCTTATGCCGTTGATCCTGAAAAAGTGAAGGAAGTCTATGACCATATCGAAAACTGTGTCCAAGAATTAAACAAACCACGTGAGTATTGAATATTATAATTATACATCAATATTAAATATTAAATATTAAATATTAAGCAGATATGAACAAACAAATTATCGCACTTAATAAGTAATAATTGAAAACAAAATGTTTTATTATATTAAAATAATATACAATAATCAAAGTAATTTACAATAATTAGAGTAATTATATTTTCAATAATTATAAACCTTTTTCGTCTAGAAAAAAGCTTTACAATATTTTACCTTAAAAAAGAAAGGAAAAATATGAAAGTAACACTCTCAGATTGATAATTTCATTTAAAACAAAGTTTTATGGAAAAAAGCGATAAATTTTTGCATCAAAAATTCAAACTTAAAAAGAAGATAATATTAACACAAATTGATACACATAAGCCATTTTCGGTCGAGGCTAAATCTTGGTGCTTAATAATAAGATAATATTAGTTTAAAAACTAACAATTTATATTCAAATTTAAACAAATTTTGTTTTAAAAAATACCCATATTAAATTCAAACCTTCACTACCAAACAAATTCGCATTCATATTAAGTTTTTTATATTAAATGTCAAATTTAATGACGTTTACAATTTGTTGTTCTATTATCGAATTTGTTCAAACTGTTCAGCAGAAAATTGCGTTTAAAGTAAAAGAAAGGACTTATTTGACATTAAAATGTTGCTAATATTAGAATAAGATATGAAAAAAACGAATCGAAATATACTACAGAATATGTTGCAATTCGTTATTATAAATCAATACGTTTTAGGAAAATGTAATAATATTTTTAAAATATTACTACTTACTAAGTGCAACTCGCATATTCGTTATTCGCTATCAATCTCGCATCTGCTACCTACGAAGACAGTTTGTAACTTCTCCCTGTGTAACAACCACGATGTTACTATATTTAACAAAAAGAGTACGAAAATGTCATTCTTCTGATTTTGATGGACTTTATGCTATTGTAGAACAATGAAAAATAAATATATGTTTAAATATACAGGGTGTAACAGAGCGCCCGTATCAAACATTTTGTTAGAAAAATGCGCATTTTCTTGAAAAATGTTTCAGACAAAAGTTGTATGGTCTGAAGGGAGACATAAAATTAATTTTTTTAAAAATCGATTTTTTAAGATCACATAGATGCACCGCCATTTTTTGAAATGGAATAATATGATTTTGTTACATAATATGATTCTTCTAGTCATTCTGCATATAAAAGTATTAAGGTAGAAATATCAAAAAATTAATAGTTTACGAGATATTTTTTGTCTATATTACCTATTTCTTATTTATTTTATATTTTTGTTACTAAATGTTGCCTATGTTAAGTAATAATATAAAATATTGATGAGGTACGATTTAGGCGACCGGTAGGCATTCTGCAACCCTCTTCTGTATATACATATATACATATATGATATATCTTTTTGCGAGCAAATATCATCCGAAGAGAGAATCATATTAAAAATATTTTAAAATTAAGTTTAATAGTATTTAATGCGTACTCTATAACCGTGCACACACACACACACACACACACACACACACACACACACACACACACACACACACACACACACACACACAATTGTATACACAATACATTAAATAATTTGATAATAAATAATTTGCATATAAGAAAACAATATATCTAAGGTATTTATCGACATTACTTTCATCTAAAAATTTTCGATATATACATTGAAAAAAATTTGAGAATTTTTAATACAATATTAAAGCATAATAAATAAACGTAGACAATCGACAAAATAAAAATTATTACTTATAAAATAAATAGAAACAAATAGAAGAAACACGCATGTTTTTAATTTCTACTCTACAACACATCTAAATTCAATCAAAATCAAAGAAGAACACGTATATTTTTTGTTAATAAATGTTGATACCTTTTAAATAGTATTAATTATATCTATTATATTTCCAAAATATTTTTACATTATTTTAAAGCAACAATATATTATAGTAAATTATGGCATAGACTTTTGTTTTTTAATTAAATTTATCGATTATTTTTCCTGTTATAAAGAGGCGGCTAGATTATTGTCAAGTTAGTTTCTTTTTCTCGCCTATTTTGAATGTATTTTTCAACTAAACAATTTGAAATTAAAACAATTAGTTATTTAGGCTCAGTACATTAAAAATCACAATAAAACAAGAGGGCTAATGAGCCAAGCTAGATGTACGTGCTAATATGTTGTATTCTAAGTTATTTCATATAAATAATTTCATATAAATAATTGGTTGATAACAAACGTTTCGACTTTAAATACGGTCATCCTCAGTGCGCTGTTAAATAAAATTAATACATACAAATAAATAAGACAATACATGCGCCGTTAAATTAAATTAATACATATAAATAAATAAATAAATAAATAAGACAATACACATAAATCTGCAAGAAAAACCTGCTTCGCACGCCGATTTCTTTGTCTTAACGGTTCCGTGATTTCCAATTAATACGTCATCCCACTGACAGTTGCCGATATAAAGATCCTTATCATAGGGTTGTCACTGATAAAAAATTGCCATCGGTCAAAATTGATTATTCTCTTGGAAGCCTGTGTTACCCACGTCCGCGGTTTATCATTATAAATTCTACTGTGTTAAGGAACAATTGTATAAGTAACAAGACAATAAAATTAAATAGTCTCTTAAAGCGGAGATAAGTTAATTATAAAAAACAGAGATAAGTTAAATATATAAAACAATGTATACCGTAAGTAATAATGATTAGATATAAAATTAAATCTAATGTTAATGTAACTTATTTAGTTACCTAATATGTAGGATGATAGCACCTTAGAAAATTTATGTAGGTATGTGTCAAGCGATGGTTGTTAAGACAGTGGGAACATAAGGAACTAAGAAGGAAAAATTAAAGAGAGAGGGAAAGAGATGGTGGAAAGGATGAAATAGTTGTAAGGTAGGGATGTAATTTTTACTAGGAAGGGAGAAGTAAGTTAAGAATAGAAAGGTATGCATCTGAAAGAAGCTCCGTATCACTTTGTCTGTTTAATCCCGAATTTTGTTTTTTTTAATGTAGACCATTTCAGAGATCGTTCTTTTAAAGGACGAAAGTTCACTGTCTAAATTGTGACATGTTCACAAATAAAGTCATGATTTTCAAATAGACGATGGTTAGACACAACCGAGGGGGATCCACTTATTTTGTTAATGCCGAAATATGTTCATGGACTCGAGTTTTTAACTGTCTTTTTGTCTGGCCCGCGTACGTAGCCTCACAATTATTGCAACTAATCTTATATACGACATCACACTGTGATGACCTATCAAGATTGTCTTTTCGAAATGGATAAGAAGCTTTCAGAGACTGATTTCACATACGGAACAGTGAAGAAAGTTTTACACTGAGAATGACCGTATTTAAAGTCGAAACGTTTGTTATTAACCAATTATTTATGTGAAATTATTTATATGAAATAACTTAGAATACAACATATTAGCACGTACATCTAGCTTGGCTCATTAGCCCTCTTGTTTTATTGTGATTTTTAAACAATTTGAGTCATAGAGAAGTAAAAGTAGAGTAAAAATAAAAAAAAGTAAAACTATTATCATGTATAATATTAAATTACATTAATTGTGTGAACTTAGTTGATAACAGTAGGACTTAATTGGAGTCTACAAATACAATGGCTGCGTTCAGCAGAAAAAGCAGCTTTGCAACAGTTGTAAAATTCATTAACATGATTGGTTTATACATTTATTGTTAGATCCAGAAGAAACCAAAGGCAAGAACCAATCATATTAAAGAATCTTACAACAGTTGCAAAGCTGCTTTTTCTGCTGAACGTAACCAATGATTAAATCGATATAAGAATATGAAACCGTGTCAGATCGATTATTTTTTCAGAGGACGATGTCGATGTAGTCTACTGTGCTCTTCAAAGGAACGGCTTGGTATGTATGTTAACATATTTAATAAATTTGTATATGTAGAGTGTCATCTGATAAGTACCAATAGCATTCTATTTTTTATAAAGGAGCTAAACTACAGAAATGTTACAAAACTAAACTGTGTAACAAAAATACAAATATAAGCTGTTTAAATTATTGTAAAACTATATAATTGCAACTTGAAAAAATGTGTTGCATATGAAAAGCTAAAAGACAATTTTATTTTATCAATAATAAATATAGATTTATCTCTGTAACAAAAACTGTAATTTTGAACTAATGTAACGAATTTGATTTAACCGTATTTATCTATGAATCATACATGTTCTATATAGATTTGAAATGTTCAACATGTGTGTGTGAGATTATTTTTTGTTTAAACATAATTTTAAATACTACTATTAAAAAACACGCTGTTATTTAATTAAAATAATTTAAAAAAACAACGTAAATATATTCGTAAATATAACGTAAATATAAATATATATAGAGTCATAAAAATAATCGCAAGTTACTATAATAAGTAGTTCTTTTTATAACATGATATGACATAACAAATATCATTATCATTTCTCTTACTTGTCTTTATCAAATATTAATAACACATTAAAAATTACAACTAGTAGAAAATAATAGAAAAATTGTTCCTCTATTTAAAAATTAATCTCGTAATTAAATTACGGCAAATCAATATATCAAATCAAAGTTAATAAGACTACATACACACAATCTGAACAATTTGTATACACTTTTAGAGAATAGATAATGTTAAATTGCGATTTTATTGATTTCAGCTCGACGAAAACGGAATGTATTTGATAGACAAGGGTCTTGCACTTGTTGATGATGTAATTTCTGATGAGGCCAAACAAAATGAAGCAAGAGAGCTTGTTCGCAAGTGTTACGATGAAGGTAATAAATATTTTATTATTTATATTTTACACAGTTTTATTATTTTTTATTATATATATATATATATAAATAACTTTATATCATTATTATTTTATATTTTCTTTTTCTTGTTTCATTCTTTATACATACGCATACATATAAACTATATTTTTTACATGTTTTATATGCGAATTACATTATTTATATAGTCCTTACATATATTGATATGTAAATTATTAGAATATTATTGCAAACTGTTATCTAAACCATTGCTTTGATTTTTTTAAAAGACTCCCTAAAGTAATTAGAAATCCTAAACAAATAGCTTTTATCTTGTCTAAATAATTTTATTTGTCGCTATTAATTAATAATATAGAATGTTTATGGAAATACGTGCACAAGATTTTTCTTCATTAATTTATAAATGTATTTGAATGCGTGCATCTGCGCGCGCGCGCGTGTGTGTATATCTCAATTTGCGGGTGTGTGCATATATATGTATATGAAATATATCAAACATCCAATTTCTGAGTGTAAAAGTTATCCAGAATGATAAATATTATTCAAAAATTAATCTAATGTCTGTTAAAAATAAGAACAATTGTGCATATGTGGTTCTCACTTAAAAGTTGTTATAGTATAGCTATATACATATATAATAATCTTTTGCACAGTTTACATCTTTAAAATTATATAATATTGTCTTAAAAGTAGTTTTTTAAGTAATATTTTCTTTCTAAAACAGCCGGATATGACACTCCAGGAGACATCCGTGAGAAGACTATAAAGGGCATTCGGTGCGGAGTAACTGTGTTGTCTCTCGTGGACAAAATCTAACAAAAAGATATGTTTCTTCCTCTACCTAAAATCTGAAAAAAATAATGACGGATCTCTAGTTTGTATATTAATAATTCTCATTTTACGCAAATATGTTTTCGGGGATTCTGCATTAAGGTGTCTTGTTATCTTTTGATTGTAACTGATTTTTTATGCCAATAACTCAATAAAATAAAACATTTAATATTTTTATAGGATGTTTTCTAAAAACCTTGCTCCTTTTATATTAATTTTTATAATCATATAATCAAAACGTAAATGAAAACAATACTTTTATACGTTAATAATTCAGTAAAAATATAATACTTAATTTTTTAAAAATGCTTTTGTAATATTCTACATTGTTTATATCAAATTTTGATAATATATAATTAAAAAAGAATTCTTATAAAGTTATATTATAAAATATAGATGATTACAAAATCCATAAAAATTATCATAAAAAAGTGTGCAAATTAAGAATTTGCACAGTGCTTCCTCATCAGGAAGTTTTTCTTTATTTCTTCTTTTTTTTGTTTGGCTTCCTCATAGAGGGAGCTTTGTGAATCAACAAAAGTTTGAAGATTACAATTTTATATGAACGTACACACTTCATTACTCGAAAAGTATTTAATGAAAAAAT
>NJRL01000539.1:88376-104750 GCA_003063815.1 Aphaenogaster rudis
CTAACTCGGAAAGTACTTAACGAAAAAACATTTAATTATAGTGTTTTGGAAAGCCCTCGAGATAAGCTACAAGAATATGTAATAAAAAGTAAGCGGTTCTATTTAAAAAATTGAAGGTGACCTTCACGTGACCTTCAAGCAACTATTCAAGGTCAAACTAATGACACCATCTTATGTGCCTCTCGAAATCGTACAACTTTTATGTGAAACATTTTTGCTGAAAATGCTTCGTTGAAGAATTATCGAGGTGCGTTTTTTAAAATGAGACACCCTGTATAAATGCCAATTCTGCCTTATGTCTTAAATTAAAATAGCTGTATTTTGTAATAAACAAAACTTAAATATAATAATTTAAGTTATTATGAAAGAGACTACAACCATGACACATAAAAGCTATCTGTATGTTAAATAGTCGATAGGCAAGTTTATTTTTTCTTCGGTAGTGTACTGTATATACCACTGTAATAAAAATTGTAGTTTAATTCTGTTGGAAAAATCTCGATCCGTTAGATTTGATTCCTAGCCTGCTCTCACTCACACACTTAGTCGTTCTCTATCTATCTCACATGCATCCTTCCGCTTTCGTCCATACTCCACGGCCTTGACCCGCCCAATCTCACGGCGCCTTATCCTAGATATTACTACGCCGGTCGCGGGCCAATTACCGTCGCGTACGCCGAATTTGCGCTGCTCGCTTTCATCGATATCGAGCGGCCCGACGTGATATAAATGAACCGTTTCGCGCTATCGATGGCAGCCATTGTACGTAGCTCGCTACCGAATCTTCTTCACCCTTGTTCGGGTATCTTTTGTGCGGTTTTCTCTATCGAACATCGGACCAGGGCTCATTATCTCAATCGGAACGCATCAAAAGTGAACTGTGAGGATATTGATACGTTATATAAAAGGGATCTCGCTCTCGCGAGACCTCGCGGCGATCGCGAATCCGCCATTGCACTAAACGACCGAAACCAAGTTAATTCTCGGGCCCTCTCTCAAACAAATTCAAATTAATACAATGATTTAATTGTATTTATCTATGAGTCATAAAAATCTTATCGATTCGAAATTTAGTTTTTAGCAGAAATAACAAGATTATTTTCTGTACATAGCCAATTTTAAATGTCATTAACAATTAAACAATAAATACTGTTATTTAATTAAAATATTTAGAAATCTGTTTGAGAAAGGATCCAAGATTAACTCTGGTTTTGGTGGGTGCAATGGCGAGACAAAACAAATTGATGTACATTCCAATTCTCACTTACACAGATAAAAAAAACAATGAGCTTTATTAAAGTTAATCTGTCAGGTTATAATACTCCGTCATATGGTAAATAAAAGGGTTAGACGTTGACGCGAAAAGAGCAAGAGTTCGTAGTGATAAGGATCTCTATAACCGGACAATCAGTCATCGAAACCAGACTAAATGTATTCACATTAATTGCACAGTCATTAGGTTGAGAGATCACAGTTCTTTTAATAATGCTTGTTAGATATTGTCCGATAAGAGATTCCGAGACCGAGCGTAACCGTTATAATTCGGACCACACGTAAATTGTCCGAGTAAGAAAGAAAATGTTTATTGGTAGTCACAACACTGAGATTCTTCCAATTATGTTGCCACGAGACCGAGAATGCCGAAATTGTGGGCGGATTGGTTTTGGCGGATGAAATCAGTTTAATTGCCGAATTGAAGGACTTCACTGTGGT
Source organism: Aphaenogaster rudis (assembly GCA_003063815.1). NCBI lineage: Eukaryota > Metazoa > Arthropoda > Insecta > Hymenoptera > Formicidae > Aphaenogaster > Aphaenogaster rudis. The sequence goes on from NJRL01000539.1 coordinate 90,090, forward strand.
TGAACAAAAGGCCCCGTAGATAAATTTCCGATGAGACACGTGCGTGGTGAGATACTTGAGGCGAGAGACGGAATTATCGAAAGAGTCCAGACAATCCGTTATCGATGTAGGGAAGCAGCGCAAATCTACGTGTTCGATGATAATTGGTGGATAGATCCGCGGCCGGCGTAGTAATATCAAGGATAAAGCGCCGCGGTTGGGCAGGTCAGGGCCGCGGAACATGGCCAGGAGGATAAGTGAAAGATAGAGAGAGAGAGAGAGCGACTGAGTGTGTGAGTGAGAAATTGTCTAATCAAATTTAACGGGTCGATATTTTCCCAACAAAATCTGATATAAACATTTTTTGATAAAAAAAGAAATCACGAAAATAATAATAATGTAATGAGCAGTTAATGAATTTTATATATTCCATAGTATAACATGATACATATAATTAAAATCTAACACTATTAATCTTCTTTAAATATTTAATAACATATATAATTGCAGATCACAACTGATACAATATTATGAAAAAATTATATTTCAGTTAATTTAAAAAATTGATTACTCAATCGCGTATTAGTATTAATGAGACTGTACAATCTGAGTGATTTTCGTACATATATAAAATACTAACTTATCATTTTTTATATCTTAATTTATAAATAATGTTAAATTACGAATTTCAGATCGATGAAGAGGGTAAATATAAATTAGAAAAGGGTCTTGCACAGTTTGATGATATTATCGCCGACGAAGCCAAAAGAAATCAAGCAAAGGACATCGTCCGCAAATGCTATAATGAAAGTAATGAACATTTTATTACTTATATTTCATATTATTTTCTTATTATTTTATAGTCATATTAATATTATATTATATTACACATGTTTCTTATATATATTATTTATATATGTATACATATATTAATTGCAAGGTTGGGAAGTAACGCGTTACTTGTAACGCCGTTACCGTTATACAGTTACTCTTTTAGGGTAACAAATATAATCATTACTTTATTTTGCACACATATACAGTCGAACCTCGCTAACTCGAACCTCGTTAACTCGAAAACCTCTATAATTCGAATTTTTTTTTATTCCCTTGAAAAAACCTCTATAAGTCGAAAAGAACCTCTGTAACTCGAAGAAAACCTCTATAAGTCGAAGAAAAATAGGAGATTAACTCGAGGTATTTTTCCAGTGTTAGTTTACCTCTGTAACTTGAATTGTTTCGAGGTATAGAGGTTAATATTATAAATTGACCTCTATATCTCGAAGTTTGATCAATAAAACCTCTATAACTCAAAGTAAAAAGATTTAGCTTCTTTCTCTTTCTTTCTTCTTTCTCTGTCCGTTTGCTAAAACAACTGACAAAATAATAAGGAGTACATACTACATAGTCCTTGAATAGTTAGTTTGTTTTTTGTTTTTATTTCCCTTTAGACTGGTTACTTGACATTATTGTTTATCTAATATGACTTCTGTAATGACTTTTCACTGTTGTTGACTTTAATTTATTCAACCGTTACTCGTCGAAATATTCAGATGTCCTTCTTAACACGTAAAAACCTCTATAAGTCGAATTTTTTTTCACACCTCTCTAACTCGAAACCTCGATAACTCGAAAAACTCCATAACTCGAATTATTTTCTGTTTCCTTGAGATTCGAGTTAGCGAGGTTCGACTGTAATACATATGTATGGAATAGACACAAGCGAGTTTTAAAAAAGGAAGGTGATATACATATATTTGACCATACCGCGATTAATTACAATTACTCAAAGCTTGTGTAACTTTGTGTTGATTCAGTTAATTAAGTAACACAGAGAATCGGATGTCATTTTAAAAAAAATCATCAAAATTTGATGAAAAAATAATGAAAATTGTAACGACTTATTACTTTTTGAATAACAATAACGGTAACAAGTTATTTTTTCCAATAGGTAACGAGTAACAGTAACGAGTTACTCTTCGAAAGTAACTTTCCCAACTCTGATTAATCGTCATTATATGACAAATTTTTCATACATGCACGCATTTCATACACATAAACACGCATGTAGGCGTGATTGATAATCGTAACTTAATACTTTTATGCACAGAATAATGAGATGATTCAATTGGTGTAAAGAAAACACACAGTAGCTTTTAAAAAAAATTATGCAATTGCAATTTCAAATTTTTTTAAAACAGTAACTGTGTTTTCTTTATACCAATTGATTTATCTCATTCTGTGCATACAAATATTAAGTAGGGGAAAGGCGGGCAAGAGTACGCACTTAGTTTTTAGAAGCTTGTAGTTTCTTTATTTTCAAGTCTAGAATTACAAACAAAATTCTAATGAAAACTTTGATCTTTCTAGTTCGTGAAAACATGACGTACAAATTTTTATTTTAAACAATTTTTGTGTAAATAAATAAAAATAAAAAAATTAACTTTGCGTACTCTTAGACTGCGATGAAACTAAGAGTAGTTTATCAAAGTGTACGCACGTAGTTTATCAAAGAGTACGCAATATATCAAATATACTACTATAAAAGAACAATATTATTAGTAGGACAAAAAGTAGATGACTTTATAAATAAATAGACGACTATTATAAGTATCTATATAAACATAAAAATGGTTATCTCAGTTATTAAAAATTATAAAATCTTCGATAATAAGAATATTATAAATATAACTCAAAACATAACTATTTTAAACGCTTATTCATAAATTAAACATAAAGACTATTATTTCAGACTTTTAAAAAATCACAAAATTTTTAGTTTTTTATGAGAAACATTCTTTGCAGATAAACGGCAACTTTCCATTAAAAGTACTGCATTTTTCGTACCACCAATTTTTATATTTCTGATACATAATCCAGTAGAATAGGTAAAATAGGTTATCTAGTTTTTTAATATGTTCTACTAATTGTAGTTCCACTTCTGTATTAAACACAGGCTTTTGTAATTTCCCATTTGTAAGAAAAAAATATCTATACAGAATTGTTCATTTAAGTGCATGTCCAAGAGTATGCGCACGTATTCTTGGATTGCGGTCAACTTGGCTACAAATGCTTTGAAGCATTTTTTGATTGATTAATTAATAGAATTCTTTATTCTGATTGGTCAATTGAACGCTTCCAAGCATTTATAGCATCAAAGTTGACCGCAGCCTTGGACATACCAGAACTGCGCACTCTTGGATATTTTACGTACTTTAAAACAAATGAAATTTAAAAAAGTATTAGAAATATCTCTTGTATCCATGAAAATTTAAAAACTACGAGACAATTCTAACTTTAAAATAACTGACAAATACTGTTTTTGAATGCTTAGTTTATACAACATCGTCTCAAAAACCAGCAAAAATTACATCACAAGCATGAATTTTTTTTTACCTATTATATTTCTTATACTATTTGTCGCAGGAATCTAATCTTTTGTACAAATATTAAACATATTGATACTTACCTTCAGCAACGACTGAGACACACAAAGCATTTATTCAGACTGAAATATTGGCATTGCGTACTCTTAGAATGCGCGTACTCTTACCCGCTTTTCCCCTACGATTATTAAATAATAAATAGTTTATGAGATATTTTATTCATGTCAAAATATGTCAGAATAAAGTAAAATATCTCGTAAACTATTGATTTTCTGATAACTTTATCTTAATACTTTTATACAAAGAATATTCAGAAGAATCTATTTATGCAAAAAAATATGATTTCATTAAAAAGTGCAATTGCAGTTTTTCAATGCATTGTTGTACTTACGAAAAAATGAGTTAATAGAAAAATGGACATTATTATATGTATCATTCAATTTTTATCTGTACCATTCTTTTCTATCTTCAATGGAACAAGTGTTAGAACTCGTCCCAATTGTGTGACGCATCCTTTATAGAAATTTTATAATAAGTTTTTCAAAAGATAATTACGTATAATTTGATAATTGATCTAACGCCTATAGAGAATAAAAGAACAATTATGTATGTATGATTCACAATTAAGATTTATTGCATCGTATAGTTATGTATATATCCCTACAACACGAAATATTTTTAAAAGATTACAGGAATGTTTCAGTAGTGCAATATATTAGAGGAAAAGAGGAAAAGGTGGTATTATGGCCCCACTGTAGGTATAATGACCCCCTTTAATATCTCCACTATTAGATGGCGAATTCTAGTGATCACTTATGGAGTCAAACAATACGTTGCATCTACGTTACGCTTACAATCTTCGATTGAGTTGCCGATCAAAAGTATGTCGTCTAGATAAACTACTGAGATATGACCAAGTTCTCTCAAATGAGCCACTACGGATCTTATAATTTTTGTAAATATATATGGAGCTACATTTAGTCCGAATGGAAGGCGCGAAAATTCGTACATGTCACCGTTAAATGTGAATCGAAGATACTTCCTACTAGATTCTGCGATTGGCACTGCATAATATGCGTCTTTTAAGTCGATCGTTGCCATGTACGAATTTTTTCGTAACAGGTCTTTGGCTGTGCGTAGGTCCTCGAGTTTGAAATGCTCGGTTTCGATGTTCTCGTTTAGACTCTTTAAGTTTAAGATAAGTCGGTACGTTCCGTCTGGTTTGGGTCTCAGGAATATTGGGGATATGAATTCCCCCTCGGATGTCTCGCATCTATTGATCGCGCCTTTTTTTAGTAATAGGTTGATTTGTTCCGAAATTTCCGTAAACTCGTCCGGGGACCAGTGGGGTTCCCTAGGAACTTCCACTTGTGATACCTGTTTATCAAGAGGTATCACATAACCTTCGATCCAACCCAAGATCCTGGTGTCCGATGTGATCGATTTCCATTTCTCTGAGAAATATTTTAAATTGTTCGTTAAGGTACTTACGGAAACCGCTACTGCTTCTTCCGAGAGTATTTCTCTTGTCTCCGGTCCTGTTTCCGATATCCCAGATTGCGCTGAGAGGAGTTCTTTTTCTGCCCGCCCCACGTCGACAGTCGATACCTGTAATTCCGCTGACGGAGCGGGCTTTTGACGTTTTTTGATGTTTGTTTGGCTGGCACTTTCGTGCTAGGCTTTAGTTCCTTAGAAGAACGTTCTAAAGACTTTGCTGTCTTGATGTTCTCGTCTAGTTGATTACCGAAAAGCCACTCATCCACTGTTGTAGCGTTGAGAGTGTCTTTTACCGCTGCATTTAAGTTGACCAATACCAACGCCCGTCTAGTCAACGTTTCGTCGCGTTGTAAATCAACGAGTAATCTTCCGACGTCGTTTAGTGTTCTCAGAAGCGTCAATCTATCGACCACTTCTTTGTTCAGGAGTTTCGTGAGAATCGTTCCCAGTGCGGCAACGCATACCGTCACCTTTTCTTGTTTGGAAACTAATCTAGCATCTCTGCTCGTGACCGCCTCTGAAAGAGAAGCTTTTACTTCCGGGTTTAGCTTCGGGGGGTTGATGAGCAAGCAATTTTCTGGTGTCCCATATTTTTGTGATGTGGCCGTCTTCTCCTCCTTGGGAAGACCTACTTTTAAAATTTCGGTCCACCTTGACGCTATTTCGTCAGTAACAGGAGGTCCCCGCGGTTTTTCAACTGCGAGTCGCTTTCCGAGCACCTCGAGAGTTTCATCGTCGAGTGTTTGTTGCGGCTGCGTCTTTGATCTGTCTTGCTCAATAAATTGTTGAGGGGCCCTCTCCGTCTCGTACGGCTTCTCAGGATTTGTAACAGACCGTGTCGGACTATCCGGGGTCTTATTAGCCGATTTTTTCGCTAATTGCTCTGTCTCTGTTACATCCTCGATTCTTCCTAGCGATGGTGAGCGAGGCTCCTCTGCGCTGGAACTCGATGTTGACGTCGGGCTTAAACTCGTCTCGTGTCCTATCGTCAACAGAGTTAGTTTTAGTGTATTCCCTGGTGAAAATTTTTCTCATAATTTTTATACGAATTGGAACACTTTTCAGAAATACTGAGAAAATGTATATCTTTTTTTAGAATTTTTCATATGTGGTTTCTGAAATATTCTAAGATTCGTATAAAAAAATCTGAGAAATTTTCTATTAAGTTATAAAATTACACAGAAATTCTGAAATTTACATAAAAATTCTGAAAAATTATATAAAAAATTCTAAGAAAAATTTCATAACCATGATGAAAACTTTTCTTAGAATTTTTCATATAATTTTTCGGAATTTTTATGTAAATTTTTCTAAATTTCTGTATAATTTTCTAACTTTATAGAAAATTTCTCAGATTTTTTTATACGAATCTTAGAATATTTACAGAATCCACATATATGAAGAATTTTAAAAAAAGATGCACATTTTCTCAGTATTTCTGAAAAGTGTTCCAATTCGTATAAAAATTATGAGAAAAATTTTTACCAGGGTCTCTCCGAGAGAAATCCTAAATTGAGGTTATCACGCGATCCGAGCCTGATTATTTTATATATACGTGTCATGGAGACACGTCGAGAACGTTCCTAGAACCACTCCGCTGTACTCCATGAAGTGACCATTTCCACATTATTTCGATACTAAGGCAAACTCTTGTTTGCCCTTTCTCGATTTTGCCTTACGGATTTCGTCCGCCACGAGCCGGCCTAGCCTGCTCGATTAGCTAGTTGCATAACATCGCGTATCCTCGCGATATGCGTGCCGACCAAATCGTCACGCTTATTTTTCCCTCACGAAAGCGTCTGACGTATAACGGTCTTGCCGTAACACGTCTAGGCTTCCACCCTTTTGCAGAGATCGAAATTCTGTAACAGAGAAAACTACTTACTGTGCTTCTTTCGATGAGAATGCTTCTTCTTCCGCTTTTTCTTTTCGCGACGTTCTAGTCGTCTTAAACGTTTTTCGAAGTTATTTTCCTTCTCGTCGTCGTCATCCGAAACATGTCTTTGTTTTTTCTCCATTGTGTAAAAAATTCCGTAACTGTCTTAAAGACGTGTGGCTTCAACGGCACAAAGAAAAGGAATGACGAATACGAGCGACGACGCCGACGACGCGGGCGACGCAGACAGCACGGATGAAGCAAACGCCGCGCGGTGGGAGGAAGTTTTTGTTTATTTTACGGTAAACTTTGTGGCGAAATCGGCATGAAAGGGAAGTACTACCTAGTAATCTCGAGGAAGAGGCTCGAAATACAATTCAAATTAAATTTAAAAGCCTATTCGTTTTGCAAAATAACTGTTCTGACAATTTATATCTACCTTCTGATAAGTAAGTCAGAATTGTTATGAGTTCATTAAATGAATCCACAAATGATTATGAGCAAATGCGCGGCTTTTATTGACTTTTTATAATAAGCAGGAGATTAACTTAACAACGTGGCGTACATGAAAGAAGATTGTCCTGTGTTCCTCAAAGCACTCACATAGTTCCACCGCTGAGCAGTAGTATCAATGTTACCAACTTATAAATATAAATTCTCTAACAAGAATCTACATTAAAAATTCACGGTTATATTCATTATGACTCTTTCTAAAAGTTTATTTTGAATAAATATATAATTTTGCAACAAAGCACTGTATTTTTTTTAAACAAAACCAATTTTTTAAATCAATTTTTATGGGGGGGGGGCACATTACCGCCCCTGTTACTCTTCGACCTATTATGCAGTGTCGCTACATTTTTATAAATAACGTCCTAAGTAATAAATATTTCATAACTTTGAGTTTAGAGTCGATTGAACAACACTCTGACGAATGTAATCGTTAAGTTGTCAATTAAAAATATTAATTATTAACAAAATTATTGTACAAAATGTAAATTGGGGGCCAAAATACCACCTTTTCCTCTACAAATATTACAAGAATATTGTAGAAATATTGTAAGTTTAATATTTCACAGGAAATGTTGTAAGATATTATTGCAATATCATAATTCAATCACATATATTGTAACATTCCAGAAATACTACATATTTTTTTATTTTATATTCTGATATTCAAGGACTGCTATTAGATGGTACCGTCTCTCGCATGTAAAATTGGTCGGGCTCTCTACACAACCAAAGTCTATATATGTAATCAAAGTTCGGACATGTCATAATTATTTGTACATGGTTTATGCATGCACTAAATACGAAATATGATTGTCTTTGCACCAAGGAAGCTACCAACCAAAGTATTTAGAAATTTAGTATCTAGAAGTATTAAAGACATTCTTTGAATTGCATTAATGTTTCAGGAATATGTCCGCAATATTTTTAAAAATATTTCAGGATCATTGCAGAAATATTGCAAAATATTGTTTAACAGTGAACATAGGAAACACATAGGAAAAAACATGTTGTTACAAGCTTTCAGAAATATTTTGTGAAATGTTTCAATCCTGCAAAATAATATTCCTGCAATGTTATAGCAATATTTCGTGCTGTAGGAATATAATTCTTTAATTCGATATATGAACATTAGAGTTAATTTTGTAATGTCTCAAAATTAGTTTCTTAAATAATTTTTTCTTAATATAGTTGCATACACTGTTAATTCCTTTGAATCGCCAGTGCTCCTACTAAATATGTCGTTAATTTAACTAAAACAATGATTAACATTTTGTTTTTAATAACTATCATGTGTATCAAAATGACACATTTATCATTAAATATAAATGAGAATAGGCCAAATGTCGGTCAACCGCGGATTTTGGTGCGTAATAATAACTTTTGTAAATTCCTTGTTCATGCGAACTACACGCCGCATATTCGTCGGTCTCGAAACACAATCCTTACATAAAGCCGGAATTAATTCACATGTTAAATTGACGAGCAATTTATTAATTTTGATGCTAACAAACATCTATGAGAAATTTATCATTAATTTAACTAAAAGAAGGTGTCGAAATTAACGACATATTGAGTAGGAGCAGTGGTGACCTATAGAATAGTTAAAAATGACTCAAATTAAAATTAATTTGACACTACGAATTTAACAGATATTTCAGGTCCAGGAACTAACGAGGAGAAAACACTGAAGGCCGTCCAGTGTGCAATGCCAGCGGTAGCTCTTATCGACAAACCCTGATAGAAGAAGCAAATACATTCTTTTCTTTACGTGAAGTGTTTTTTCTACATAAAAATAATAGCAGATTGCAGAAATCTCGCATTAAAAATCTTTACTTTACACATTTTCAGGGTTCTAAAGGTTTCTCGTTGCTTTTTTAAAATTGTAATTGACTTGTTTATGCTAATAATGCTATAAAATATAACACATTTGTTTATTACAAAATATTTTAAAAATATTCTGCTTATTTATATCCATTCCTGTAGTACATAATTTAAATGTTACAAAAAATGCAATCTTTTTATTTTAATTATATTAAAATTCATTAATTACATAAAATTTTTATTTAAAAAAATTCATTATAAAATTGTTATAAAAAAGTTGAAAAATAATATAATTAACACTTAATTTTTTATGAAAATTAAATGTCAAATAAAAAATATTATGTGTGATAAATTTTTAAGTCGACCCGACTGGGCAAGAGATGGTATTCTATTAATTACTACATATCATCCATACGGATTGTGGTCCTCTACGTGTAATAAATTTAATATTAATAAATGCTAAAGCATTTATTAGATTCTCCCCCCTCCCCCAACACTCTCCCATCACGAAAACTGTTAGAAAATTTATTGCGAAAAATATTACCTCAGCCAGGATATGAACCTGGACCTCCCTGTACTCCGTTTCGGGCGTCGTAGTCAGTTCAACCACCGAGGCATATGATAATATTTATCGCAATAACTGATGATGTTAAGAAGAACGTATACGTTTCGTGTGACACCGTTATTTGGTCTGGTGTATAATAAACTTTAAATTTAATTTTCTAAATCGCTAGTAATAATAAACATGTGTAATAAATTTTTAAGTCGACCCGACTGGCAAGAGATGGTATTCTATTAATTACTACGTATCAACCATACGGATTGTGGTCCTCTATGTATAATAATCAGCCAGGATGGCTGAGGTAATATTTTTCGCAATAAACTTTCTAACAGTTTTCGTGATGGGAGGGTGTTGGGGGAGGGGGGGAGAATCTAATAAATGCTTTAGCATTTATTAATATTAAATTTATTACACGTAGAGGACCACAATCCGTATGGTTGATACGTAGTAATTAATAGAATACCATCTCTTGCCAGTCGGATCGACTTAAAAATTTATCACATGTTTATTACTACTGGCAATTTAGAAAATTAAATTTTAAAAAATATTATCATTAAATAATTATTATATAAAGTAATATAAGTAATATTATAAGTAATTAAATAAATAATAAATAATAACAAAACCGTTGTACTCTGTCTCTTTTTCTCCCTCTCTTTCTGCATCCCTCTTATCCCCCTTCTCTCGCTCTTTATCTCTCTCTCTTTCTCCCCCTCTTCCTCTCTTGCTTCTCAAAATGTTATTATATCAATATTCAAATGTTGCAATACTAGTTAAGTAAGTTTGATCACTAGTTTTTTTATCATATTTATTCATTCGTCTGGTCGTATGCAAATAAGAGATAAAATTCAAATGTACATAATATGATGTGAATGATATCAAATTCAAATAGAGCGCGACACGTGTTGTATACCTTTAAGTAAGTTAAATTAACCTTGGATCTGGCACAATTATTAATTTCAACACAAAAAAAGGATAGATTCATTAAGATTAAAACATTGAATATACAGGGTGGGCATCTAAAACAAAAAAATTAGAATATCTCTGTTGTATTTCAAAATACGAAAGAGTGATAATAACAATAAAGTACTATTCAAACAGTAGATCAAGTATGTAAACAAACATTACAAAGTACCATATATATTAAGAAAAATTGCTTTCTCAATTATCATTTTTCCTAAAGAAGGATGTTAAAAAAGAGTTTGTGTGGTCCTTAAATGTAAAGTGAATAGACCTTGAAAAATCATTGTTTAGGTTTTCAAATGACAGGAAATAACAATCATGTCCAAGAAGTGGTGAGAACATTGCTAGAATAGCTGAAATTTAGCAAAAAATGACGCTAGCCAAAAATCTGCAATTACTGTGATTACTTTAAGTCTTTATTACTTAAAATTATATTTGCGTATAGAAAGAACAATTTTACATGATATAAAATAAAGTAATAGTCGCAGCAATAGGCGTTTCTCTAATAATAGTTGGTTCTGATCGTTTTTATGCTTATTCTTCCTCATTTTTATTCAAGTAATTAAAATATTGAATCTGTACTATGCAAAGTATTCAATACCAATACGCTCTTAAAAATATCAGTGTGATTTTGACACTAATGATGTTGATTTTAACCCCATATTGGTGTTTATATAATTCTCACCATATTGGTGTGAAATTAACACTGTCTGCTTGGTATAAAAAGTTTACATTGTTGCGGTGTGAAACTGACTGTTCAAGCGCTGTGGCGATTGGTTGTTTGTAGTCACGTGTCGTGCCATCACATTGCATGTTGTCAAAACAAACAATGTCACATCAAAGTTTGACACCGCATTGTCGGTGTGAAAGATTCTCAACAACTTGGTGTTAAAATTCACACCGAATTATTTAATCACATAGGTGTGGTGAAATTTCACACCGATATTTTTAAGAGTGTGGATCCCCGGAATCAAGCGACGCGGTAGCGTCGCGACGCCAACTACATAAAAAAGACAACGAGCCGCGTGACCGCGTGATTACGTCATCGCGCAAATATCGTGGCGCTACCAATAACTTATCCGAAATTCTTATATCAACAAATTTTCGATTAAAATAACTCAGAAACTAAAACCGCAATCAAAAATCTAACGACACTTTTCTAATATAATGTCGATGCAAGCTTTCGATTGCGACCAGTCCGATTAAGATTGGTGCAGTCAATCCCAAGATATGATATGTGTTACCAGAAATGTGACAAATCTCGTCTTTCTTTAATCATTCTTCAGTCTCACGTACACACGTAAAGCGAGGTTGTCCCTCAAGACGCATTCGCATACAAAGCGAGATTGTCCCTCAAGGCGCTATCGCAATGCCTTCATATACAATTCTCTCATTGCGCTTCATGAGCAGCTGTCATAATTTTAAATTTGTATGCAAAATTTAAAATAAAACAAATTTGTTAAAAAAATTTGGCGTGCCTAAATCTCAGTAAAAAAAGAGATAAAAACGAGCACGCCAAGTTTTTTTTAACAAATTTGTTTTATTTTAAATTTTGCATACAAGTTTAAAATGATGTAATATAATAATAAACTACTTGGCTAATTATAATGATCTAATATTTGTTTTTGAACAATTTATATTTAAACTGATTATCAAAAAACGTTTTTGGTTTTAGGAACAATATAACATCCGATATCTTTATGTACTTGGCGTATATTTTTTCCTTTTTTTAAGAAGGTTTTTTTAGGGATAGTATCTTACTCAAAGCTCGATTACATTCCAGGCACTCCAATTCTGTAAAATATTTTGTATATTTACTCGTGGACAAAATATAAGAATTGATGGTATTATTGGGTACATATATCTGTGAGTGCAAAATAGGTTAACGTGTTACGGGATGCTGTTCTCACGTTGCAACACTTGTGTGATTCTTCTGGTAAAGCTCGATTTCAAGAAAGAATATCTCAATCCCTGCTCAATTCCTCGATGATTACTTTGATAAAAAAATCATTATAGGTATCATTAAATTCTGATGAAAATGCAAACAAAACGCGAATTCGCTTATTTTATATTACACACACATACACGGTAGAGAGGATTTTTTTTGGTGACCTGTGAAGTTCTGATCTCTGCCAAGGGATGTTAGGCAGACAGTATCTCCACGTAGTACATCCTGAGTAGTGCTAAAGTGGTGCCCGATTTTTACATAGAGAATGTACTCACAATTCTGACTAGAATCATAATTTTTCAATTATTAACTATACATATGTGAATAATATCATTTTTTAACTATATTTAAGCCATTCTAGCAATGTTCTCACCACTTCTCGGACAAATCACTGTTATTTCCTGTCATTTGAAGATCTAAACAATGATTTTTTAAGATCTATTCACGTTACTTGGAGGCCAAAATCGACTTTTTTAATATTCTCTTTTGTTGTATTAAATGTTTCGTTATGTATTTCAATAAATATCTGGAGTGAAATTTCTTATAAAATTCTCTTTAATATAAATATTAAAAAATATATAGTTTCATTAAAAAAGGCTGATAACTCTAAAAATTCACAGACAATGATCTTGAGGAAAGTAATCTTTCCAATATTTCTTTAAACTGAATAATTTTCGTTATTGTGACTTTTTTCGTATTTTGAAGTGCGACGGAGATATTTTGGTGTTTCATTTTAGATGTCCTACCCTATAGAGGGTGGTTCCGGATATTTGCGACAAACTTAAAAGGGTGCTAGATCTCGATAAATTGAACAATTTTTGTTAAGTAACCCGTGTCCGGCGACGCCTCCTTAAGGCGCTAGGCTCTGTTGAACATTGTTGACGGTTGTGTATTTCTTGACTTGATGTGCCTTGATTTTTTCTTATGGGGGCATGTCAAAAGTTTGATGTACAAAATAAACTCATCCGCAGGATAACAAACGAATGTGATGTGATTCGCAATACTACTGAAATTTTCCAGAGGGTGCGTCAGTTAATGCACCGTAGATGCAATGCTTGTATATTGAGGTTGCAGGTCGCAATTTTGAACATTTGTTGTTATAAAATACACAAAATAAAATTTAAAAACGTATAACTTTTTTTTATTCTAATCTAACCATACAGAAATCAAACAGCGTTCAACAAGGCTAAAAACGACGCTTAGCGCCTTAAGGAGGCGTCGCCGGACACGGGTTACTTAACAAAAATTGTTCAATTTACCGAGATCTAGCACTTCTTTAAGTTTGTCGCAAATGTCCGGAACCACCCTGTATATGCGGATTTCATTTAATTTCGAACGCTGCGATAAATGCTCTGTATGTTCTTTTTATCTTCTGTTTTATTTAATCTTCTTAATATCTGTGTCATTAGAACAGTATACACAAAATGTTTGAAAGCAATATAATTTTTGGAATACACATGTAGCATTACGTACAACCATTTATATAAATATCGTTGTCGAGAGTGAAGCCCCATTACGTCTTCGAAATACTTCGAATAGAGTAGTGAAATTGAGGTTATGCGTGTTTGTTGGTAAGTACAAAGTTGTACCTAAATACAGAAAAATGTGTACAGAAACAATCCTTCATTTATCTTTTCGCAATTAATACACTTTATGTATCCCACAATATTTAAAAAATTGTAATGGAGCCAAATAGCGTATATAACTTACAATATTAGACACAAAAAATATTTCGTATGTTCAGTAATGTTAAATAAAAGATTGTTTACATATTGCATGTGCAATATTGCGCAATACATATTATATTAATTGCGAATTAATGCTGTCAATAAATAAGCCTAATAAACAAAAGAAATATTTAATTCAACAGAATTATATCGCTAATATTGCACACTATACAAAAAAATATTTAGTTTATAATTTGTGCTAATATGATAATACTAATACAATAAAATGTAAATACAAGATAAATAGAAGATTTGGATAACACAGGCCCACAAAAAAAAAAAGTGTTTGGTACTGGGATGCGGACCCACATATCCCTATGTATTTTTCGACGCTGAATCCGAATCCGTAGTCAAAATTAGGGGTCAACGTGCAAATATTCGAGTAAATCGCA
>NJRL01000540.1:38894-65599 GCA_003063815.1 Aphaenogaster rudis
TGGCCAATTTTTACGGTTACGGCTATTATAAACCAACTCATAGTCTGATACAGGCTTTACGATCTTGTTCGAACGCGTCCCAAGGTTGAGGACCACGTGCTGTAACCACGTGCACCAACACTTGACGTACCAACACCGCGGATAGATCTTGAAATCCAAAGATTGTTTTCGTTCGCAGACATATTTATTTTGTAGTGGTCAGTACTAACTCTGCTATGATTCTAATTAATTAAGCGACGCGGCTAATTGTGATTTTTCCGATAGATGCAAGGCAAACATACCCCACCGCTTCCGTCCGAGGTGGGAGATCTCGACTCGGATAACGAGATGATCCTGGAGGACGACATCGAGGAGATCATTTTTCTGGACGACTCGATTTTCGAAAGCACGAGTTCGTCAGAGAGTGAAAATGCGGACTCGTCGACGGAGGATTCCTCGCAGAAGGATGACGCTGTGTGCGTCTTTCGTGGCCACGCATCCAGTAAGAATAGGAGCTTTCCAGCAAAAGACACATCGACACAGGAGTCATTCTATCTTTGTTCGATATTTAGTGAAAGACAAAAATGGAACTCAAAGAAATAGAACAAAAAATGACTGCTGTGTCGATACGTGTCTCTTGCTGGAAAGCTCCTAAAGTTGCTTCGATCTCCACACGAGACCAATTAACACGCATGACATTTAACTTTCCTTTTCGTCTCAGGATACACGGTGTTTTGCTGCTCGTTAAGCAAGAACGGTGAACTGGCAGCGACAGGAAGCAACGAGGACAAGGCATACCTCTGGAATGCCAACACAGGCGAGATTATTCTCAGTACCGATACCAGTCATGACGACAGCGTTATATTCTCCGAATTCAACTACAACGACAAATATGTGGCTACGGCTGATAGGCGCGGCAAAATAAAATTGTGGAAGACAAGTGATAAAACCTGTGTCTGGGAAACTACCTTGTTGAACGATATTACTGTGAGTGCTCTCTTAGCTAACAATTATTAAAACTGCTCTTTGTAGCTACGTTATATTTTCTGTACTTAAAATGAAACAGCTGTGTAGTTAAACATTATGAGAGAAAAGGAAGAAAGATAAGAAGTACAAAAAGTTCAGCTATAAAGAACAAACTTATTGTTTCTTTAAGCATAAATCACCTACGGTGCATTAATAATCTTTTTCCTTTTTTTACTGTCTAGTGGATAAAGTGGCATCATTCCAGTAACATCTTAATAGCAGGTATTGTAACGGGAGAGGTTTATATGTTGAAAGCATTGAGGGACGATTGCAAAATCTTTGCACAAGGTTCCAGTGACAGATCAGTGAGCTGTATAATTCTTCCAGATGGTACGATAAGATTATACTCCTGGATTTAAGAAAACAGAACGCCATGTTTAATCTAAATCTTGCAGGGAAACGTGCCGCGATAGGATATCAAAGTGGCACGATTCATGTAATAGATTTAAAGTCAAGCACCGTATTGTCTACCACTCCCTATGATCAAACACGATCCCGTGGACATTCAAGCGGTATTATTGTTCGTGACTGTCACATGGACAATAATCTGTTGATTTCGGTGTCTGGGGACCTGGGAAACCAGACTATACTAAGCACAGCACATAACGGCAAGGTAAAGAAAACTTCTACAAATTTTCTTTCATACTTAGCTAAAGAATAATACGTATTGTGTTCACATTTTTTTCCTATATTTATATATTTGAAGAGATGATTTCTGACAAAATTGTGTAGGCTTTTCATATTGTCTCTAGGAAGATTGAGATGTTGGTTGATTATTTAAGATTTTTGTCGATCACCGATTTATAGTTTAAAATGAATTTAATATTGAAATTTAATATTGAAATATCTTTCAGGTAATTTGTATACTTCAAGATTTGAATATTGAAACTAATCGTGATCTTATCAATGTGGAGACCGCAGCTTTTTGTAAAGATCCCACATTTCCTGTTGCTGCAACTGGAACAGTCACGAGCGATACGTACGGGAAAATTTACATATGGGATATTTCGACACAGGTATTCTTTATATTTATATCCAAAGCTTCTCTTCGAATACGAACGGGCTGTTTTAAGTTGCAATTGTTTTCAGACTCTTAGGCATGAGATGGAACAGGACGGAGGTATCACAAAATTGGTTTGGACTAGGACAACGATATTGTTTACAGCGGGATTAGATGGTAAACTAAGATGTTTTGATGCGAAAGCAGGTCAATTACTTCGATTATTCTCAGGACACAAAGCGGCCTTATATGACTTATGCATATCCAGGTAAATCATTTAGTAAATTTGTGTATTAAATTGCGAGAGAAATAGAAGATAGAATCGGAAAGATTCTGGGCACATTAGTTTCAGCATATTAGTTTCGATTGTACTTGTGCCAAAAATAATTGCAAATAAACATCATTCCATTTAAATTCTGATAATCATAACGTGTATCGAAGAATAATTATCAATCATAAATATAAATAATAATGAATTTTGATTATTTTGCATTGCAACATTTTCGAGTGATTAAAATTATTTTAATCTTTGGTAACAATTTGAAGATCTGGCGTCTGAAAATCTTGTTTGTAAAATACTGAATTCTTGTTTATAAAATACATTTCATTTCTTCGCTAATTAGTAATATGTTTTGTAATTTTTCAGTGACGAGAAGAAAGTGTTGACAGTTTCGGAAGATAGCAGCGCCAGAATCTTTGATATTTCTTCTATTTGTTAACGCGATATATAGAATAGTAAAATATTCAAGAACATATGTATAGTCACGTATATAAATTTACATATATTTACAAAAGTATAATTTATAAAATATATATCCCTGTATGATAAAACTATAGAAAAGGGGGATTTTGGATATGTCATTGAAGTTAAGACTTTAAGTTATTAAGTATAAAGTAAATACGTGAACGGAATTCTCGCGATTTTAAATAATAATTATTAGATAGAAACATAGAGATTTCGTCTTCCTCTTGCATTTACTTTATAAGCGTTATAATCTCTCTCGTATTTACTTTATAATAAACGTAATGTAGAATTCATCATATTCAGATTATTGCATTGTATGTACGTTCTACCTTGTAGTAATTTTTTAATGAACAATGAGTGACGACTGAAATCTTTCTGAAAGCTTACAAAGGTCAACGTATATCCAGATCATTAGAGAATCCCTTTTCTCTAGTTGCAGTCAGTTCATAAATTATGAATAGAACTTTATTTTTGTCTAACTATTCATGACAATTTGTCTATACCATTCCGTATCGAGCTGGTATCGCTTGTCTCTCCATACGAAATGTGTCGGCGCGTTTCTCTCGCCGTTTTCGAAACTGAATGAAGCGCTGAATTCGATAGCCAGATTGGATCTCACCAAACCGATTCCACCGGCTTTCTCCGACGCAGGATGATACACTCTTCCCGTTTTAACGTTCATAAATAATCTTTGCGGCTCAAACGGCACCTACAAATTCGATGATGATCATAACGTCAGTAAAACTTTGTTGAAATTGTAATTTTATTATATATAGTTAATTCTGTGGAATATTACCATTAACAAGTCATCTGCGTGCGCGTAACTGAACCAGTTCTCTTCCACGTCAGTTTCCACGTTACGTTTTTGAATCACCTTTGTAAAGACCAATGGCAAGTCGTCGCATCTCACATAGTTTCTCTCCACGCCGCAGATCGACAAGAATGGAAAGTTATCCATGTAACGTCCAGTATTATTTTTCCTCAGGCGCTTGAAGAAGAACGCCAGGAATTTCTTATCTACAAAAGTTTGGGATATACATGAGATGCTTTTTCGGCAGAGCCGAATATAAACATTGTTGCATACCTTTAAAGCAGGAGGTGAAATTCCTTATACGGACATCATCCAAGAACAACTGTTACAAATGTTATAAAGTTATTTGTGAGATGCTTGCTCATCTATTAATGACGAAAGCTGTGGGTTAACTATTAAATAAAAGGAAAAATACCATGCCTTGATGATCGATATAATAAAAGTACTCTCGCACACGGGGCTGAGGGGATTGGCCTTGAATATACGTCACATAACTTTTCTCGAGTGTCTTGGGCAAAGAAAATCTTCGGCTCGCTGCAAAGCCAGCACGCATACAAAGTATCGACGTCATTTCAACAAATTTGAATTCAATAACAATGATAGTTATGTAACCTCTATTTTAAAATAGATCTTCTGAAATAAAAAAAATATAGAAATAACTGATTAGAAAATTGTTTTCTGAAATGTGTAAACAGATTAATAAATTGTTACCTAAAGCTGCGTTCAATCTCTATCACAGTTTGATATCACCCTACGTCATGAATACATTAATTGTACATAATACTTAATTATATTCCTTTATATACATTGATATATATGTATATATAAGAATTTGTAAGTATCAAATCTCTTTCACAAGTATCACCAGTTAACGTCACATTTCTGTCGTAATTTCATTTAATTATACAAGTTTCCTTCATCAGCAGATCCGTTCATTTCTCAATCGCATATTCTACATTTTTACATGGAGAATACAAGATAAAACAGCCGAAACAAATAACTCCGTTAAATAAGGTTAGGTTAGGTTTCTGTAATAAAAAAGAGGTTAGGAACTTCCTAGCAGCCCCATGTCCAAAATCGGGACATAAGACGTCTTGTGTTAATTTCTACCAATGTAGATTAACTTTAATCTCGGTTTAACTTACTCTTTATCTTTTTCTAGTTCTAAGAATTAGAAAGAGATAAAGAGAACTGATAAAAAACTGAACTGATTCTTAAAACTGGAAAAAGATAAAAAGTAAATTAAATTGAGATTAAAGTTAATCTACTATGGTAGAAATGGACATTAAAGGCTACGGTCCACTTGATGCTACAAATGCTTTGAAGCATTCTTTGATTGGTCAATTTGTAAAATTCTTTCTTCTGATAGGTCATTCGAACGCTTCGAACACGTCACACGTGTGCTGTCCGGGTTTCTTTCAGGTTTACAGATCCCTGTATTATCGACGGTCGGTATCGCGACTAGCGACTACCGCCCCCTAGCGAGGAGGCGCGGCGTCATCTCGCGACCGCGGCCGCACGGACGGATCGTCAGACGGACGGACGGAGCAAGAGAGATGGACAGATAGTGACAGGTTCACGAGATGAGATACGGGACGGCAGCGAGGAGGTGGCACTGGCAGTTTCCCGAGTGAGAGAGGCGATCGTGTTCCGCGCTCCCGCGACAACAGCGTCGCGTTTCTTTTTTCCACGTTCTCCCCGGGGGGAGAGCGGCGACGCGACGCGACACGACGCGACGCCACGCGCCGCGGTGCCCGGTCGCGGAGGGAAGAGGAGAGGCCACGCGAAGAGGAAGCTGTTGCTGCTGCCGCTGGTAAACATGTTACGTTCGCGCGGCGGCGGCAGCGAGAGAAGATCGTACGTCGTGCGCCAACCGGGACCACGGACCGCCGTCGCTGCCAAATAAGTCCGCGCGCGCGCGGCACAAGCATGGCCTCGTCAACGAGGAGGTCCTGGAAGCTCCGTAAGATCCGTCGTTCACGGGGAAAACGAGCGTGTCCTGGCGCGCGCGATCTCGCGCTTTCTCCCTCTATTTCCCCGCGTGTCTCTATCCTCCGTTCCCTTCGCCGCGATAGGGATCTCGCTTTTCCGCGAGATTCCCGCGAGTAAACAATCTCTGTTTACAAGCCCACTTAGCCGCTACCTCGCGGTTTCTTCCAATTATGGTTACATCTGGCTCTCGACCGGGAATTTGTCCCGCGGCGAGAATGAGAAGTCATTTCTCCCACGGTGGCGGGAGCTGGCTTATAACGGACGGAGGATTCCTGCCTCTGCTCTTACGAACGAATACATGGTTTTTGAATTGTGTTGTAGGAATAATGATTCGAGTTTTTTTTTATTATTAATAATGCAGAGAAAGATATTGAGAGAGAGGGAATAATTGATGCTTATTGATGAAAGTAGACTGCAAGGCTGTGTCTCTTTAATTTTTCAATCTGAACGAACAGTCTATATTCTTAAATTGATATTTTCCAATTATGATCATAACTCGCTTATTGATGATTTAGTCTAAGAATGGGTTACTTGTCGGAAGAGCAGAGGTTGACATTGAATTACTGATTCGTTGAGAATAGAAAATTTTCATTGCTTATAGTTTTATCAGCATCGAATAAGTCTTAGAAGCCAAACTAATCAACAACTCCATGAAATAAGAAGTAGATGGAATTGATGAGGAGTTATATTTTGTTCTAGTAATAAAATTAAGAAATTTACAAGAAGTGCAGTTGGTCAGTTTGGTTTCTGAGATTTAAATAATTCTTATCTATTGAATGAATAAATTGATTCTTTTTTCTCTATCAACATGAGAAAAGAAAATTATATAATCTTCATGTTCGTAAATAAATAAATAGATATTGGTGTTAATGATAGATCCATTTGTTCATATTAATATGCAAAAGATATAATATAAGAGATAATATCTTTTATATCGCATCTCTTGCATCACATTAACATGAATAAATCAGCATGCGTGTACATGTAAAATGTATGCTCTTCTTTTTCGGGCACAGAGGAATTCGTCGCCCATACGCCAAACGTCAATTGCTTGGCGTTAGGCCACAAGTCGGGTCGTGTCCTGGTCACAGGCGGTGACGATAAAAAAGTGAACCTATGGGCCGTCGGAAAGCAAAATTGTATTATGGTAATTATTGTGCAATAATTTCTTTGTCGAATTCAACATTAAATACGAATTAAACGTTACAACAAATATTTCCATATAGATTTTCTCTTAGTTTTAATAAGACACCACTTTAAGAGAGAGCTTTGAACACTAATTTATATTTTAATTATTATTAAATTTAAATCTGTAGAAACTATAAAGAGATTCATGCTCCTCGTCATTTTTTAGAGCCTGAGTGGCCATACCACTCCCATAGAATGCGTACGCTTCGGCCAAACGGAAGATCTCGTATGCGCTGGCTCACAGACGGGCGCGCTGAAGATTTGGGACCTAGAGCACGCCAAATTGGCGCGTACGCTGACGGGACACAAATCTGGGATACGTTGCATGGACTTCCATCCTTACGGGGAGCTGTTGGCGTCTGGGAGTTTAGACACAGCGATTAAATTGTGGGATATCCGCAGGAAGGGCTGCATTTTTACGTACAAGGGGCACAACAGGACTGTGAATAGCTTAAAATTCAGTCCAGATGGACAGTGGATCGCCAGCGCTGGGGAGGAAGGAATGGTCAAGGTGAGTCATTCTTTTCCAGATATATCGAAAGAAAAGTAATATTTATATCACGTCTTATCTTACCGCTAAGCCTTCTTATCATCTTGTATATTGCGCAATTTTTATTCTTTGTACGTTATTTTTATATGTAAGACAGAAGACATTGACCTTTGTGTTACTTTTAAATCAGCTGTGGGACCTAAAGGCTGGTAGGCAACTAAGGGAATTTTCAGAACACAGAGGGCCAGCCACAACTGTCGAGTTCCATCCGCACGAATTCCTATTAGCTAGCGGTAGCGCCGACAGAACGGTCCACTTCTGGGACTTGGAATCATTTCAGCTCGTATCTTCCACGGAACAGAGTCATTCTTCGGCCATCCGGTGAGCTAGAACAACCATAATTCTACAACATATATTGCTCAATCATCACGCTAATTTTTTTTATTATCGCATTGTTTCAGGTGCCTGTATTTTAGTCAAGGCGGGGAATGTCTGTTCGCCGGTAGCCATGACGTTTTAAAGGTTTACGGCTGGGAGCCGGGCAGGACCCTGGATACGATACCGACCGGCTGGGGAAAAGTTCAGGATATAGCTGTAGCTCAAAATCAATTGGTAAAACAAGACGCTAGATTTTGCTCTCAAATATGTGCATTTGATATCATTTTTGCTGAGACATAAAATTCTTTCAGATCGGCGCGAGTCTTCATACCGCGAATGTCGTTCTGTACGTGTGCGATTTAAAGAAGATCGCACCGCTGGGAGGGATATCCGCTGTGAGTTCGCCGTTTAGTCATGGAAATTCCCTGAGGAAGAGCTTCTCCAGAGAACGACCGATCGGGTTGAAGAAGCATACGTGAGTTTTTCCTTTGCGAAGTTCAATTTTAACGCCAGTCGATCTATAACACAAATTTATACGCGCTTGCAGATTAGACGTACGGACGATAGAAGAGGCGGACAAATCCGGTACCGATCCGGAGGACGAAGCCACTTACGCGGATATACCTAATGTAACCGACTATAGGGACATTTTTCAGCCGAGTAGGGCGTGTAAGTGATCCGCTACATCCGCCTTGTAATGTCTCATTGTTCACCGAGTGCGTGCGTGTGTGTGTGTGTGTGTATGTGTGCGACAAAAATTCCAATCTAATATCTAATCCAACTCCGCGATCACCAGCGAACACACACGATATGTATATTCAAACACGTTTAAATGTGAATGCAAAAGCTGTATAGTTTGTGAATGAGCATGCCGCGCATGATATGTTGCAGTGTCTCGCACACCACCACCTCCCGAACCCCTCGAGGCTTTCCAGGAGCCTCAGGATGTAGGTGAGTCTCATCCAATAACCTTCGCACGGATTGCATTTTACTAAATTACGATATAAGTTTAGAAACGAAATTTTTACTACAACAGTATCGGAATCTTTTGTGAATGTATTAAATATCAATATGATATAAGATATTCAATCTTAATATAATGCATGCTAGAATACGAATTTCAAGAAAGTGGAATAATATGGATAAATGTTTCTTATCTATAAGTTTAATTTTTTGTATATAAATCAAATATTTTTAACTAGACGAGGAAAAACTTGTCTTATATAGGTTTGCTCTTTGAATGATTACTATTATTTTGCTTTTAAGAGATTCTTGAATAAGTTTTCTTAGAAAAAGAGGGCGAGTATTATCGATACACTGTTAATCTATTTTAGATCCAGCGCAGCCACAGATACTGCAAAATCTCTCTACCTCAATGTCGAACCTGAACACGATGGATCGCGAGGAGGTGCCGTCAGTGCCATCCCCCTCTTCGCCGTCTCCACCGGCGCCTACGTTGTCCTTGACGAAGCCGGTACCGGTGCGTGTTCAGCCGATCAAGTCCTCGCCGCCGGTACAGAGGAACTCGATCACGTCGACGAGCCAGATCAGGGCGAATCTGCAGGCGAACAACGGCCTGAATCAACGGTCGTCCAAGAACTTCGCGTCAATACCGCCGTTGCGGCAGAACATCACGCCGTTTCCGGGGAAGAGGGTGGCCACCAACGAACAAGCGGTGCCGGCGCAGCCTCATCCCTTAGGACCGCAAAGGTCGAACTCGACCCTGACGCCGCGCGTCGCGCCGATGGCCGCGGTGATCCCCGTGATGGATGACGGCAAGCTGAAGAACAGAGTACCCAGCCCAGACTCCCCGAAGCACTACCTGAAGAGGCAGAGCAGCAGGGACGGTGAGCAGGGATACGAAAGTGACTATCCTGTACAGTAAGTATCTTTATTGCATTACCATGTCATTATTACCATAATGAAGATATATTTTCTTCAAATATATAAATATAGGAAATAATTACTGTAAATATCAATGAGTATAATAAAAATACGTATCAAGTCGCACAGAAATTAAAAAAAAGTTTTATTATTCACCAGGCTTAATAATGTTTTTTAAATTGCCATCTTTAAGAGAAAATGACTCGTTCAGTATGTGGAATATATTCCTGATGCTCATAAAATTAATTAAGATTGAAAGTTAAGTTAATATAATTATATACTATATAAAGAAAAACATTGTATTTTGTAACGATTGTGTAACTTTAGGATGGCTTCTCTGTTGCAGAATTAATAATATAAGACACAGTCCCTCGGATCCTGCGCTAAACAGGCCGAATACAGCGCAGTCGAGGTCGACGTCGCTCAATCGAAATTTTGCTACCTCAACCGCGCTGTCGGCGCGTAACGCCTCCACGACCACGTCATCGTCTACGAGGAAGCTACTCAATAAGGCTCAGATCCCACCGAATCCCAAGGTTGACATACGAGTCTCGCAAATAAGAACCAACGTCGAAGATGCGGAAAAGGAGGAACTGGTGCCGATGAGCGCCGACAAGCCTTACGGCTTGGACGTGGAGAATTTCTTACCGGTGAGTCTTTTCACTTGACATTTGTGCGAGTAATAAAATTAATAATAAATTCTCTATTTTATCTTTATATAACGAGTTAGAAAGTTCTTAAGTTTCAATCCTTCTATTTATGTTTTACAGCATAGTTACACCGGTTCCACGGCGTTGGGCTATCCCCAGATGGCCGTGCTGACGGAGATGTCGGAGGCCGAGGTGTTGAACAGCATGATGCGCAGCCACGAATCGATGATGGCAGTACTTAAAAGTCGGCATCGCTCATTACAGATAATATACTCCCTCTGGCACAACAAAGATCTCAAGGTAGTCATCTATCTGACTCCGCGTAGAAATATACGAGACGTACAAGTGACAAATATAATATGATATTGATTTCAGGCCGCGGTGGAATCTGCAGTCGCGATGAATGACTTGGCGGTCATCGTGGATCTTTTGGGTATCCTCACATTAAAACCGTACGTAGTCTTATCGATAATTTAATTAACAAGGCGTGTATTTGATTTTATAATTTTTTTATTTCTGTTTGCAGATCGATGTGGAACTTGGACCTATGCAATTCTCTACTGGGTCCCATCAGCGATCTCTTTCAGAGTAAATACGAGATGTAAGTATGAAATATTCTGCTTTAAATTTTCTCATTAATCTTTCCTAAGAGATTGATGTCCTCGAAATAATCTATCACATTATAATAAACGATAAAGAGGCGTGATTATTGTGCAAATAACGTATGTCGTTATCTTAAATGTAGTCAGTGACCCATTTCTTTTATCGGAATATTTCTTTGAAGCTCGCCGTGTTTTCAGATCGATTTGCTTCACAATTAGTGGTCGCATTTGCATTCCCGTTCGGATTGCAACGCGCGTCCGCGTCTCATTGTCGCATCACGGGTGTATATTTAGAGATGACACGGTGAATATTCATCGCACTTCGCGGCACGCTTTGCATCTATTATCGTCTAAGATTACTTCACCATCAATGGCGAAACGCCGCGCGCACGGCGTTGTATTGGAAAACGGAGCCAACCCTTCGAGAGGGGCTCTCTCGCGTCCCTCGTGTTCGAACGGGGGTGCCGCGAGGTCCGGGGCTCCGCACTATGGGAATGGCTAATTTGCCGAAGTGGGGGAAACCCGAGGCGAGCGTTAGGGCGACGCGCGAAATTAGCCGAGACAATGGGAGATAGCGGCAGATGCAAATGCGACGAGACGCGCGGATCTTTCCTGTCGAGCCGTATTGTTCGCGAGGCGAATTGAAATCTGAAGTGCTGCCACGCTCGCATATGCCGCGACGCGATGACAGTGGACAGACAGGGCGACCGAGTGTCATCTTCAACGCTAAACGGTCGCCACTGATCGAAATTTGTCGAGAGTTAGACGCGCGTCGCGTCGAAGAATAACACGGAACAAAATTCAGATAAACAAGTTCAGAGAAAGAAAATTTTTATGGTCTAAAATTCTAAAATTACAAATTATAAAAAATTACTTCAAAGTAAATTTAGAACATTGAGTTTAGAAAAAAATTTCGAGAAGTCTAAATTCGCATAGATTTAAGCTTCTAGATCTGGAAAATTACTTGAACTAGAAAGATTAAGGTAGCTGACTCTTCTCTTTGCAGTATACATCAGATCTGTGCTATCGGAGTAGATCTAAGTTTTATTATAACTACGTTTAACAGAGGCAGATATTTTATTCGAGGTAAAGTTTTAAATTACCGTTACATCCTATAACTGCAAATTTAAACGGTTTCTCGTCAGATACGCGCCACTTCCTGACCGTTCGGCTATAAATCCGAATGAGGAGGAGGGGGCTTGTCTTTTACGTCCGTTTGACGTATGAAAGTGGGCGATTAACCGACTGCCCTCAGTTCCAAGCTGTTGTGCTCTGTCGTGACGACGAACGACCGTTTCCTTCCGCGTTTTATTGTGGACTACCCATTACTCACCCTCGGCCTTTATTCCTCGCGCACGTGTTGCCTCGCAAGAATCTGCCCTCTCATTATCAGGATATAATTTGATAACGATCCGTGATCACTCATGTGGATTTTAGAAGCCCTAATTATAAGTTGGTTTTGCGTACAATTTTTGTCAAAATATTTTACGTAGAGAGAAGTTAGGTTCTCATTTGCCTGCTAAAATATTAGGATTATTTTGATCTGATTAGTTTTACATACGCATTAATCGTATATTTTTTAAATTTATTTATTTTGCAATATGTATTATTAGAGTTTTATTATATTTTACACTATTAGCGTGCAATAATACTTGTCGCAAATTTAATTTTCCAGTCAGAATCGACGTTATTCTATAATGCTATTAATCAATTTTCTACACCTGCAATCTCGATCTGATCAAACCGGAAACCACGCTGATATTAATTTAACGATTAATTAGTCGTATCGAGCAGCAGATCGAACTTCCGACGAACTCATAAGGGTGACCCTCCGCAAAATTAGGCTTCGATCGAGCACCTAACAAGCTTCCCGTTTCTTCTTTTTCTCTCTATCCGAACTATCTTTCTTCTTTGTTCTCTCAAGTATATATTTATTATTCCGCACGTGTGGTGATTACAGTATAGCGTTTAATTTATCTCATTCTGCCCACTCATTACAAAATAACAGCTATTTAATTTCAACAACTTGCCGATTGTCACCTCGTATGTCCTAATTGAAATAATCTAACTGAATTATTTCTGAGAACTTAGGATTATATCTAGAAAATGATTTGAAAATCTTTTCTATAACTTCTATCTATACACCTTTGGATTATTTTTACAAAGTAGGATCTCTTTGACAGCTTTGTTTGCGAAAATATGCTGTTGTTTTAATTGGACTACTCGAGCTGATTGCCCGGAGTAATTTCAGTGGACCAGTTAATAACAGCCGCATATTAGCACCCTGCGCGCATATACTTAATACCGTGAAAAGTGAATTCAAACTAACTATCCGCCGCTGAGCAGCTGTCGTTCGCAGTCACTCGTAATAGCGAGCCATTTGTTGGTACCTGCCATTCCGCTTGGAAATTATATAATTATATTTAACATACATACAATTATATATGATAAATTTATATATAATTATATGGAAATAAAAGCATTGACAATGTGGAATAATTTTATTAACTTAGTCTTTATCTAAATTCTAAAAAGTATTTACGGCTATTTCGCTTAATTATGTATTACTGGTATTTAACGTTAAACGTTAAAAGATTATTTTTAACTATCTAATTAGCTTTTCATCTAATTATTGGGCAAGAATAATCGACTTTGAAAATTCTTATTTTTAATTTAAAAATATTTCTAAGACAGTAGTTTTTCTAATTGTAAGAGCAGTGGGGCTCTTTATATCATGATTTCGCAATCATCGATGGGTCGCAATCGCAAAATCGACGACGCGGACAAATATACATATCTCGGACGAGTTATTATGTAGTGGCGGTTTGCATACAGCCCGCTCGTCATTTTCACGGCTCGTTCGTCGCGGCCTTTCGTCCTGGACCCGATGCCTCGTGAGAAAAAAAAAGAGATCGTCGACCAGAATGTCTAGACGCGTGTCACGTGTCAGGGGAGGGTTCGTGCCCCGCCCGATCGTTTTCCAATTTCGCGATCGCTTCTCGCACCCCGCTCTGTTTCCCCCCTTTACTGCCTATCTCCATCCCCATAGATCTCCGCTGATCCTGGAAAGAAAAAACACAGTTTTTTACCATGAAACGTTGAAAATTATTTGGCGCAGTATAGGGGAATCATTCTTATAAAGAATAAAAATAGAAAAATTAATTTATTATAATTAATATCTTGATGTTTATTATACGTTCTAGAAAAAAAAATGATGTATCAACAGCATTAAGTCTAATTGGAAGTAATTTTGTTAATTCAATAACATTACTAATAAAACAAATATGTATGATCTTATTTTATTAAAATTGTTGCGACTCGACTACTCTCGTATCGGTTTCACATTTTGTTACAAGTCGCATAAAATTCGAATCGCCACGATTGGTGCACGGTGCATTACACGGGGTATTGTCGATCGGCGTCGCGCACGTTGCATTCATGAGACCGTTCGCGATTCGTCTCGCCGGTTCGAACGGGAGCTCGAACCCTTTATCGTCCGTCCGTCCGAAAGCGAGAGCGTGCTGAATCGGCAGGCAAGCCTTTCGTGCCTTTCGTTATTTATTGGCGTCGTTAGCGGGTCTAATAACGCCCGTTTTACCGGACGGACCAGGCGTGACCGGACTAGTGTTGCGAGACGGGCTTCTATCCTCATTCCACGATTGTTTTTATCCTGAACGTCCAAACCATTCCTAGACAAACGAGTTATAAATTACATAATATGGAATCTCGCTTGTTTTATTTCTTAATTAAAAAAAAATATATATATAGTTAATTTATTATTTAATTTATTTCTCAGTTTATTTATAGTTTATTTGATTTAACATTAAACATTAAACATTTTAACACACACAGATACATTTTAATGATAAATCATTTGATTAGATTTAATATTAGACTAATTGGACGAGAAAATATTGTTACCTTCAATCTGCTTCATGTGTGTATTTTTTAGAGATTTAATCGATATATATATAATTTATTATTATTAATTTTTGCCAAAATTGGATTTGTTCCAGGTATATAACAGTAGCTTGCTCGGCATTGAGACTTATCCTTCGTAATTTCGCCCCGGTGATAAAATCCAACGTGGAGGCACCTCTTCACACGATCGGCGTCGACGTGTCGCGAGAGGAACGGTGAGTTCTATTTATTATATTACTTGCATCTGGACGTTTTTGTTCGAATTTTCTTTCACCAACTTTATATGACTTTCCTAGAAACAAAAATACTGCCTGATTTTATTTGAATTGTTACATATCTTGAATTAGCAAGTCGTTCCCTCAGTCATAAGCTCAATATCGAGAAACTTAATAGCGATAAAAGAATATGTTCAAGCATCGTATTATGCTCAGGGTGTTTACTACCTGGAAAAACCTGGAAAACCTGGAATTTTCAGGGGATTTTTTTTAAAAATCTCTTAAAAATCAATTTTCATGGAATTTTTTTACATGATTTGAGTAAACATCTTGATGCTTAACAATAGCAGTAAACCAAGACAATATTTTGTGGGTGCGACATTCTTTTCGCTCCGTCTTCGATACGAAAAACTTCACTCGAGAGCCGTTTCTCTTCTTCTCTTTCCAGGTACCACAAGTGCCTTTCCTGTTACGAGAAGCTCACAGCGATACGGGCGATCCTGCTGAAGAAGCAATCGACGCCCGGCAAACTCGGCGCCTCGTTCCGCGAACTGGCGGTGCTCATCAGGAGCCTCGAGTGACCTCAAGAGCGGCGTCGTCTAAGACCCTCGTGAATTCGACCGCCAGTGTTGTCGTCGGTCGACAACCATTGGTTTCGTTCCGATAACCGCCCCAGCAGCGGCGGAACGAAGGCCGCGTTTTGGCCGCCAAACGGAAGCGAAACGAACTCCGTCAAGCAGATCACGGTCCGCCGCCGTGAAAACGCGTTCCTGCTGCTGCTATCACCTTCTTCCATCGCCCTCGGTTGATCCGCTTGCCGATCGCCTCCTTCTCGTCGTTATCATCCCCGTGTCGCGCACCAATTCTCGGAGAAAGCGAACAAAATTGCGAGACGTTCGTTACTTAGTCGCCGAACGATCGGACGAGTCGCGCGACTTGTCATCATTGATGAAAAAAAAAAGAGAAAGAGGGAGCGTCGGTGAAGGCGAGGAAAGAAAGAAATCTATGTGAAGAAAAGTATGCGGAGTTAAATGAGAGGCGGGTGAAAGCGAGGAAAGACATTGTCGCCAAACATATCTAATACTGTACTGAAACATCAGGATTAAATCGATATTATCAGTTTTAAAAAACGTTATAGATCTTTAAAGGTATTTTTTAGGATTGTTTTCTTTCTGAATTTTATTTAAATCAAAATTAGTTAAGTTAAATTGTTTTTAGGAATTCTAGAGATACATTTTTGTTGTTAATATATTTTTAGAACAACAAAAGTACATCACATATCTTTAAGGCACAAATTAAACGGAATGATCCGCGAGAAAAAGTACGAAAAATAAATCGTTTTTTTTCCATTGGAAGTATTCGTATCTCTACGTGCGTCAATTAAGAAGATTAATTCTAAAAACAAGGCAATAAACCAAGAATAAAAAATGGTTTCCTAAATCCCGATGTGTCAGTATATCGATTTCAGAGTATTCGTATAGAAATTAGCCGGGAATGTTTCGAACGAGCGTCGGCTCGTCCGGAAGTAGCACAAAATAAAGTCTCGCTGAACGATGTTCTGCGCCCTTCTTGCCACAAATCACACACGATTATCGAGCGTTTCGGCTGGAATCAGCCTAAAGTCCGCGAAGACGATGAGCGCGACGACGATTAATGCGATTGAATGAATAACAAAGCGAATAACGTAGCATATAACACACTTTACTTAGCGTACGAGAGAAATTGTAT
Organism: Aphaenogaster rudis; assembly: GCA_003063815.1. Taxonomy (NCBI): domain Eukaryota; kingdom Metazoa; phylum Arthropoda; class Insecta; order Hymenoptera; family Formicidae; genus Aphaenogaster; species Aphaenogaster rudis. The sequence continues at coordinate 55,504 of NJRL01000540.1, forward strand.
TTTTGCAAGAGGTATTTGCGTCCGTTTACTAATAAAGCAACTCTAACGTAGGCGTAGATACCTTGACCTCATCGAAAAACAAAATCGTAACGTGCGAAAGGGCCTAAGCGAAAGCTTGTACGCGTCTAAAAAGGACGGGAAGGATCGGAAGAATTGGAACGGGGAAAGCGCGTATCGACGAATGATTCGTTTTTTATATTCATGTTTAAATTATTTTTTTACAATATAACGTCCGTGGATCAGGAACTGCATTTTATCCAGACGTTCAGCGCGATTACCTAATGTTTCACAGAGCTAAATACAGAAATGTGTCGTTGATGAAGCGTTAATGCGGCATCGCTATTATATACGCACTATAAAGGTGTATTTTTACGGATTTCCGAACAATTTTTTATACTCTATTATTGTCGCCGAATAAATGTTTTAATTAGCACGCGGAGGATACGGTGGAGCGAAGTGAATACACCCCGAAGACATACATTTGCTTTGAGATCGTTTTTGCTTCGTTTTGCGATCTCTTCGCGTTTCGCCGTTTTGCGATTTCTTCGTGTCTCGTCGTGATAAATTAAAAGGCGGTGATTGCGCGACAAGATCGAGCAGTATTAATTTAAGCGTCGCACTCATTATCATATTGTAATATAAAAAGAGAACGATTTATATTTTCGTATTTCATGGCGCACGGCCTCGCAGCGAAAATTGGATCAGTATTATCCGAGACAGTATTTATCGCGAAGGTATTTTTTATAAGAAACCCTTCATCATATTTTTGCGCATTTAGCGTCAAACTGGTGGCTCTTGTAATTCCGAGTCTTAACCGCCTTGATATAATGAGAATCCGCTTCGCGTTTGGAATTGAATTTGCGGCGAGGATCAACGTCGCTCACTGCCTTTTATTTAATCTCGTCGCGACGATATTTTTTTGCATTGCGACCTTTAATATTCTGCCGCTTTTGGAATTGCGTTCCGGTGATCGTGTCACGCCGGTCGCTGTTCGGAAACGGGCGATAAATCGGGAGAGACCGAGGCAAGATGATTGTGGCTTAGGGACACTCTTCGCATGCATGTCCTTCGTGTTGTTACCGTCGTCGTGATAGTTAATCTTTTACTACTGATTTTATGTGTTATTTAAATCATTAATTAAGTCGATCACGTCTTCTGTTAATTGTGTCGATCGTTCAGCTTTCCCTTCCAACGTAGCGGGAGGCGATCCCTGATATTGCTGCCAATAGAGGATTATTTATTATGTATAGTGCAATATTTGATCATGCGATCGTCCTCCGCATAGATGAAACCCACATTCGCGCTTTCTCGTCCTCGAGGAGATGAAAAACCGTGCGTTGCACAAACGAGTGGGCGAAGCGGTGCCCAACGGATATAGACATTACAACTTTTAACACGTTGCCTCGAAGTATTATGTAATAAAGCGTACAACTCCTTCGTTAATTTTACGTCTCACGTGTCCTTTCTTTTTTTTTCTTTTTTGTACAGCGCGTCGCTACCCCACATACCTCCGCAACAATATTCTGCCCCGGCTTTCCGCGTTGGAAAAGGATTGCCATTAAAAATCCACGAGAATAGAAATTATCGCATTAAAGAAAATAGAATCATTCCGTTTTTCATTGTGACGCTAAAATACATCAGAGAAATAATTTTAGCGGAAGTAGAGATCAGAGGGAACGGGCAGAATTTCGAGATAAAGACAGCAAGGATTATAAACAGAAGACTCCTTTACTTCGACCAAGGATTTATAAAGTTTGAAAGAAGATCCGCTGCTTTTCACGAGCGGAAAAATTTGACGGCAAGGAACTTTGAAAGGAGATTTGTTTTCTATTTTTATACGGGTAAATTCTTATTATAATTCGTCTTCTCGTGTTAGTTTCGCGTTGTCTTCGAGTCGCGAGATACGGAATCACTCTTCACACGCTTGAAGCCATCTAATAGCACTCTTAGCGCAGATAGACTTTCGCGAATTGCAGTCTGCCGAGCGTTTTCGCTCGGAATGACGAGGGAAGAGGAGCTCAAGCCTCCAGCCGGATGGCCTAATCGCCTTCGAAACGGGGGTAAGAAAATTACGAGGGTACTCGTTGTCTGTTCCGTCCAACTTATTTTTGTAAGGGGGGTGAGAAAGGGGGAGGGAGAGCGAGAGAAAGAAATACGAGAGAGAAAGAGAGATAGAGAGAATGCGTCTCGCGTGCGTGTGTCCTTCGAATGCTCCTGTAACTTATCCTGTAATTTATCGCTCCGATCGGTACGATTGCATATTGCCGATTTTAGCTTAAGCTTACGCTCATACGCGATTCACGATCTCGAGCGAGGACCATCGTCTCGAGCGTGTAACTTTGCTCCGAGTTGCGCCGAAGCAACCGTTTATCACCCGGACTATAATAATATTATAATCCCGAACGCGTGGAATTTGCGCTTCGCAAATTCCTGGTCCGTCGTCGGACCATCTTACATGTTACTTTTATTAGATAACAAATTTTATTACTGTTTTACTCGATACACATTAGTCTACTGCGCGTTATCGCTGTTTTATTTTAACATTCTCGATTTTTATTTGCGCCGATTGTGTTGTTTAAACGGGAGTATAATAATAAATTGTGTTATTTATTCCATCCCCTGTGTGTCTTTTTCTTTTACTTCCTATCATTTTGGACACGAATGGACATTTATCATTACATTTATCATTACGTTATACATATACAGTTCGGATAATTATCGAATGCGAATTAGCGGGTGTGATAACGTTGATTGGTTTACATCCGCGAGGTATGAGCGTCGGCTTTTACGTCATTAAAGATATACCTCCGTCTATTTCACGACAAAAGCTAGCAATTAGTAACTAATTAGTAGCAATCTATATATAAACAGAATTATATATATATATAATTTCTAATTATAAATATATATATTGAAAATTATATATCATATTTTAATTATATATTATAATTCTTAATATATATACATATATATAGAAATATAACTTTGGGAAGCGACTTTAAGCAAGAGACGAGCACTTTTGATATCGACGTTGTAAAAATACTCCATTCTATCAGGATTCTATCTATTTTGTACTCGCGCAAGAGCCTTCAATGTTATTGCAATATTATTGCGATATTCACATTTATCGTCTGTCACTTAGGTAAAAAAATGCGGGATCTTCGTTCTCATATTGCAGAGACAAATTTAACGACTGGTTCTTCACTGTTCTAATTAGTATTAATGAATACATTTCCGCTCGACGAGCTGGGACGAATTGTAAATATTCTGTAAATTGGAGGACGCGAGAAGAAGGATCAAAGAAAGATAATTCTTACGGTCCACTTCGCTGTACATTTTTTGCTCGTTCTAATTTCATCCAGCGAGATTCGCTTTGATGTTTAGAATATACGTTGTACATAACGAAACTCCGTTTGTAATTGCGATCTGATTCTCGAACCTCGCATATAACTGCCTTAACAATTATCCCTGAGATTCCTTCTTTTTACACGTGCCGATCTGCGTTGTGCGCGTGTTAATTAACTTTAACCGTCGAGTTCATCATCCTGTTCGCCGTCATGTGCGCGCTAATTGCAATAATAATATCTTTGACAAAAATTCGTGTCAACTATTTTGTGACCTCTTCCCCGATCAGTGTCTACAACTTTTTAACCGAAAGTAAAGCGAAAAGGTTTCCTCTTCGAACTTCCGGAGAGACAATCTTGCTAGTGTCGTTCTTCTGATCATCGTCGTTATCTGCTGGCGGGATTTTTTGTGGATCGAAGAAGTCGATAATCCGATCTCATCCATCAACGCCAGGTTTGTTTTTTTTATCGTGTTCGCTTATCCCGTGAAAAAAAGACCGCGAGGTCGGACTATCTGTATTTGCATCGGCGCTCCGCGCCGCCCTTTAAAGCCCAATCCTTGTCAATCAATCTTGCTGCTCCACGCAATCGCGAACGTGACAATTGCGAGACATAAAAATGTACTCTGCACATGGCTCTCTTTTTGCAGAAATGAATCGCAAAACTCTTGAAAAGAGCTAAGAATGCCTAAATTGACGTTGAATTGTAAAGCTGCTTCCCGAAAGAATTAACTTTTACGAATATTTTTTTTTATTTAGTACGATTTTTATGTGAGGTTTATATAATTCGGAGATATAATAAATTAAACAATCTAAGTCGAAATGTTAAGAAATAAAAAATAGAGTCGATGTGATACTGAGTGTCGAATAGATATACTGTTAGAATAATACTCGCACATCGTTTTTGACATTCAGGAATAATGTGGGAACGAAAGGATTGAGATCTCAGACCGAGGACACCGTTACTCGAACGATATATACTCGGGATCTCGGGCGACACCGTGAAAAATAGTGCAAATATTCGCGTTATAATCCGTGAAATATCGCGACCGTTTAAATCGAGGCACGCGTGGCGGCTGTTTGCATCTGGATTATGTATTCATGGGATTATACGAGCCCTTCCCCACGCCGACCGGCAACCCTTCATCGAGATATTCGGCTCCGCGATATCACGAGGTCTGATCCTTGCTGCGAGAATTGATTCATAAAAATAATCAGGCCATGAGATTTTTTTATAAATGTATACGGCATAAAACATAAAACTAGGATACATACGTAAGAACTCAAGTCGTAAGAACATGCAATTTTTAGAACACTTGAAATTAAGTTTGGTCCTTGAATCCAAAATTTACGGATGAATCTCTCTAACTCCAATGCCAAGGAAACAGATAATAATTCGAATTATAGAGGTTTTCGACTTATCGAGTGTTTCAAATCATAGATCGGTATTTGTAGTCCGTTTTTATATTTAAGGCCGGTATTCATAGTCGGTTCTTATTTTAAGACCGTCTTAAGTAACGTCTTAAGACGCAAATATGGCTCTGTGATTGGTTTACGACATCTTAAGATTGTACTTAAGACTATCTTAAATATAAGAACTGACTATGAATACCGCCCTATGACCGTCTTAAGTACAATCTTAAGATGTCATAAACCAATCACAGAGCCGTATTAGCATCTTAAAATATTATTTAAGATACTCTTGAAATAAGAATGGACTATGAACACTGCCCTACTAAAAAATTTTTATTGAGATCACAATTGAGAATAAAATTTTTATTGAGATCATAATTGAGAACACAATTGAGAACAAAATTTTTATTGAGATCATAATTGAGAATAAAGATTTTCAGTAATAAAAATTAAAATTATAGACTTTTTCGGGTTAGAGAGGTCCGATTTTATATCAACACAATTGTTAAAATTATTTTTAAACTTTTCCTTTGTTGTAATAATGGACGCAGAGTAGTTGTGAAAATAACGCTACGTTTATAATACCTGGGATTTGTGTGCCATCCCGCGTTAGAAAATAACGCTGGATTAAAGGGGAGTGCTTTCACGATTTTCCCGAAATTATCATCATCACGTGAGAAATTGCGTAGGAGGCACCCCCAGGGGGTGCACGCACACGCAACTCCTGCGTCAGGTGCATCGGCCGATGTCCTCCCACGCCGAGCGGGCCGATCGCGGTGTCTACTGTTGTGACGGTGATGAGTTTAAGTCCTCTTCTTGTCGCCACCTCGAGCGTCGAAAATGCTGTTTTCTCACAATACGCCGGCAACAATGCGTCGGAGAGAAGGTGAAGGAGGAGGAGGAGGAGGAGGCTGGACCGACGTAAGCGGATTATCCCGACCCGGCGGAAAGCGATACCGATACACGGCAGATCCACGTACATGCGCAGGGATGATGAAGCGCAGCTTCCGCGTCCAGGCATTGTCGGCCCACTCCCGTTGAAAGCGGCCTTCTGCCGGTCTTTGATTCCTTTTCTTCGTCGACGAGAAAACGCGACGGGTCCTCCACCCCTCACAGTCAGCCTACGCTCTTCATCGCGTTCCCGGTGCATCGCGCGTAATGGCTATCTTGTCGAGATCTTCTTCTTCTTCTTCTCCCCCGAGGGAACCTGTCCCTCCCCCTTGTTCGCCGGCAGGAATGCGGCGAATGTGGATGTATGTACCTCATTTTGGGATATAGATGATTTCACACATTCCCACAGGCGTCGGATGAGCCCGGTGGAATTTTGCGAGCTTCTTCGGCGGTGATTATCTCGATTCGAGTGCTGTTGCAGATGCGCGAATGTACACGGAGAAAATTTTATATTGAAAATTACTATGTATGGCACTAGCCGTGGACTATTGCTGGAATTATAAAAATTTTTACTATGTAAAACAATGAAAAAAAGTGTGCAAGAGTAGAAACTTGCACATTGCTTCCTCATTTTAGTTGGTTCACAAAGCTTTCTCTATGAGGAAGTTTCTTTATTTCTTCTTTTTTTTAGTTTGGCTTTCTCATAGAGGAAGCTTTGTGAACCAACTAAAATGAGGAAGCAATATGCAAGTTTCTACTTGTACACTTTTTTTATTATGATAAATATGTAATATTTAAAAAAAAGAAATCCTCTAATAGCCCAATATTTCAAAATTTGCAACACATATTTCTAATATTATGGACCTTTGATCGCGTATAAAAATGGATCTAATCAACCAAATCTTAAAGAATTATGTATGAAATAGGGGTAGAAAAGACTGAAAAATATAATAGAATTAAAAATAAATATCTCAAATATTGAGAAAGTTGCAAAACACCGACATCTCAAATATTGAGAAAGTTGCAAAACACTGATATCTCAAATATTGAGAAAGTTGCAAAACACCGATATCTCAAATATTGAGAAAGTTGCAAAACACCGATATCTCAAATATTGAGAAAGTTGTAAAACACATTTTTCTAAACAATGAAAACCCCCCCTAAAATCTATACCATTTGATGGATTTTAGGAAAATTAGAGGAGAACATACTTTCAATGATACTCTATTTGGAACATTTTAAACCTATTGCCATCAAAATCTCGAAAAATTTTTTTTCCACCATCACAAAGCTTCCTCTATGAGGAAGCAACATAGTAAAAATTTTTATAATTCCAGCAATAGTCTACGGCTACTGCCATCATGGGCGTCCGCAGAGGGGGGCAAGAGGGGGCTTTTGCCCCCCCCCCTGGAATCAGCAAAAATTTAAGCATTTACTCTCTCTTTGAATAAAGGAAAGACAAAGTTGTGCTAACCTTGCTGATCTCTGCCCTATAATCCATAGGATTATAATTTCAAAAGGTTTATAAATTTCAAATTATAAGTATTCTAATTCTGGAAGTAATATTTTAAATCATGCCCCCTCCTGGAAAAAATCCTGCGGACGCCCTTGACTGCCATACATAGTAATTTTTAATATAAAATTTTCTCCGTGTAGTCTAATATTCAAAAATTGTTCCGAGTAACGTAGAACTTGAAATGATGTAAAAACCGAAAGCACGATTTAGACGTGCTTTAAACAGCTTTTTAAATAATTCGAACATTTTCATATATAACTTCGCATCGAATTACATAATTCCGTAAATATCTCGACTTTCTCATGCTACCTGTTCTCAAATTTTGCCGTAAATACTTTGCGGTTCAACGCACCGTAACTACTTCGCTCGTTGATCCCGTCGAAGCCAATCTCCGAGGAGGAGGGAACGATTTTTCGCGATTTATAATGCAACTCTGCAGCTCCCAGTCTCTTCGAGAGATTTCACGGACTCTGTCCCCCGAAAGGAATCTCTACCACCATCGAAATTTCGACGAATCTGCGAACCTGCGGACCGGCGAAGGTATCCCTCGCCGGGATCGAGCGTGCACGCGATGCGCGCGATGCACGCGATCCGGCGACGATCGGCAACGTTTGTCATGTAAATAATATCTGCAGCGAGACACCGGGAACGAGAAGGGACCCCGAACAGGCGGGAGGTGGGAGAGAGGGGGCTGTGTTCCAGGGCGCCGAAGTAAAAAGGCAGGAACGGGCGTAAATAGGGAACGCGACGGACAAAGAATCTCGCGTAGCAAGAAGAAAGGGAGGAAGAAAGGGAGAAGGGGGTGCGAAGGGTGGCACCATTGTGCCCTTCTTGTCTCTCCGTCTGCAATCTGGACAACATGCACGCACGTACGCACGCACGCATGCACGCACACACAAATCGCGCTGCAAAAATCATTGGCTCGTAAACGTAATCCGGCCAAGGGGTGAGTCGACTCACCCCTGCGATCGGATTGGCTAATTACGGGGACACGAGGAAGGGGGCACGGGGATGACGTCACTGGGCGTGCTCGCGGCGCGATTGGTCGACGTGGCCGAAGGGTAGCCGGCCACCCCGTCGTCTCTATTTTTGCGACACCCGGTGTCTCCGTCTCTATTCGGCACGTTGAAAAGGGGTGGCCGGAGGGTGGAAAGGTTCCGCGGGGCGATGCGAACGGGGCGGAAGGGCGGGACTACCCGCCTAGGGCACGGTTAATCGATAGGGTCCCGTTTCGAAGAGAGAGGGGTGGCTTTTCGTCGCGAGAAGATTCAATCCGGCAGAGGCTGCGAATATTTTTATTTTTAGAAACGAACAAAGGTAGCGGACGTATATATTGCTTTTATTTATGTAAAACATTTATTTACGTAAAACATCTTAAATTTTGTTGATGGAGGATTTTCTTCCTTTTTCTCTCTTTCTCCGTTATAAATTATAAAATCACGTAATAATTATAGAAATGATAGAAATTAATAGAAATGGACATACGCGATGTTCTTAACAAAACGAACTGACCGTTTGTTTTCCATCAGATTAGAATAGATCTTTCGCGAATTTAAATTCCGACACTCCAATCAGCGTCTCGACGTTGAACCAATATCGATCAGATCCAGCTCGAGAACTCCGATCCGTTAGTCCCTCGTTCTAACGTCCGGAGCAAAAAGACCGCGCGAGGATACGCGCGGAGGCTGGACTGCAGCGAAAGTCGTCAGGATAATTCAAGGAGGTCACGCACGCGCCAGATGGGCCGCGTGTTCTTTCCCCGTGCGTGCACGCGTGCACTTCTCCAGGATATTTGCAGCTGGCGAGCGCGCGCCTACAAGCGAGAACGACTAGCACGTGCTCCTTCGACCGACTCCTGTCAAACTCCTGTTTCGCCAAGACATTGGGCAGTCCGCCGCCGTTAAAAAGAGCAGGAACTTCCTTTGTCGATGGGATAATTCGTAGGAGTTTTAATCACGAGAGCTCGAGGATAACTAAATTTAATCATCACATAAGGCAGAGGTGACCAAACTTAGAGTCACCAAGATCTACCTTCAGCTTCCTCACCCCATCGCGATCTACTGTTCTCTGTCGCAGCGATCTAGGTTTATATATGACACAAGCATATTTATTTTATTTTGTGTGTTTGTGTTGCGATTGGGGATAAAACAGCAATAATTATTGTTGTATTGTGAATTTCACGTTGCCACACGATCGACCGCCCGAGTGTCCGCGATCGACCGTTTGGTCATCTCTGACATAAAGTATGTCCTTTCAAGATTCTCGACGTTAATGATAGATTTAGGATTAACGATGGATTCGGGTTAGGATTAACGATAAGACAGTATTGTTAGAGTACTCTCTCTCTCTAGTAAAATAAATAAATAATCTCTTAATAGATAAATGAGATGTTTCCTTTGCCACACTCCTTTTCTGGGTTTTGAAATTCAATACGATGGTACGAAATTGAGACATACATCCTGCGTCAAAACTAACGAAAATACAGGACGATACCTGGGGAGAGGAAGGGCTAAGGATCGGGCTAATTCATGTCGGTGTAACCGGCTCTGACGAGTCCGAGACCGTTACACCTAGACGAGCCGTGGAAACGTTATACAGGGAACCGACGACGCGCGTGGTCGGCGAGCAACTCGACTGCTGCTGGATATCGGGTTGCGATATCGATATCGAATTATACGCCGTCTTGAATTGACACCGGTGAAAAAAGCGGGAGGGGGGGGGGAGGAGAAGAAAAAATAGAACCGGCTCTCGCGGCGACTTCCTAAGTCGGTGTCTGTTAAATAGACGCGTTACGAGCTCCGATTAGATTAATTACCAATATCAGATTACGAGCTTTTCTTAAGAGACGCAGTTACTTATGACTACCCAAGTAGAACAAAAAATCATGATGACGTCAAAATAATGCTAAAATGACGCTTTTGACATCATTTTGA
>NJRL01000540.1:94087-174426 GCA_003063815.1 Aphaenogaster rudis
GTTACATTAATAGTTACTTTATATATATTTCAAACTTTTGGCAATTGCATTGGGCGGTCTTGCACTTGTGCATAAACATCGTAATCGACACTTTATAATCCAATGCACATGCTCCCAAAAAATTTTTTTAGGTGAAATTCTATTACCTTTTTATTTTCATTGCAAGAAAGTAATTGCAAAGTAACGACTCGTTACTTTTTAAGTAACTATAACTGTAACGAATTACTTTTCAGAATCAATAACTTGTAACTGTAACTAGTTACATTTTCAATGAAAAAACCGTAACTGTAACTAGATACTTTTATAAAGTAACTTTTCCAACCCTGCTGTCATATATCTGACTTATATCTAACTTATATCTGACAAATTTAATTCCCTTAATTCCCGAATTTAATTTATCCTAAGCCGAGAATCGTAGATATATTTTCCTGTATATTCTTTCACTGCAATGTAAGATTATATAAAAATATTACGTAATTATATAAAAAGTAAAATATAATAATAGTAAGAATTCCCGATAATTAAAACTTAAAATAGTAAGAAACACAAGAGCGTTGGGAGTTGACGCAGTTAACAGTGCGTAATTAAATACCAAGACGCATCTTAAGTATTACAAATTTTAATTACATAAAAATAACCTTCAGTACGTTTCGGCTCCAATTTGAGCCATCCTTAGCAAAAACACCTCCAAATTCCTCTTAACACCGCATTATTGGCTGCGTTTAGCAGAAAAAGCAGCTTTGCAACTGTTGTAAGATTCTTTAATATGATTGGTTCTTGCCTTTAGTTTCTCCTGGATCTAAATGTATAAACCAATCATATTAAAAAATTTTACAACGGTTGCAAAGTTGCTTTTTCTGCTAAACGCAGCCATTGTGTGCACTATGCTGCGATCCCCAGTACAAGAAAAGTGTTGGTAATTCTCATATTACACGTTGTCCAAAACAGTTACATAGCTGGATGGAAACCCATGACTTAGGCTCGCAGCAAAGCGCAACAACACCGCAAAACGAAGATTCATTGTAATAATTTAACAGTAATACACGGAATAAAGCCAAATACAATATAAAAAGAAGATAAAAGTAAACAGAATAACAATATGTCATTATTAGTCAAATTAGTCAATAATAAAAACATAAAAAGAAACCGAAAAAGTTAATGAAATAAAAGAAAATCTATAGTTAAACGTCAAATGATTAAATGCGTTTTGGTATTTAATTACGCACTGTTAATTACGTCAACGCCTTTGTGTTTCTTATTACGTCATTAATTACATATCTGAAATCTTAATCACAGAAATATGTAGAAAATTGAAACGTTTCAATTGAAGCTCTTCTCATTTAAAACACCACTTATATTTTATTAATTAATATAATATTATTATTTTATTTTATATATATACTTTATATATTTTATATATAATTTATATATTTTATTTTTAAAAATTATATATCGTGTGTGTGTGGCTGAAGCAATGACGCTGCATTAATAAGGAAGGAATTTTTGTATCAAAACAAGGACAATATCTCAGGACCAATTAACGAGGCAACACGCTATCCTTTTATGCCGTCGGAAGGGTGCACGTGATTTCACGGGTTTTCGTCGTAGCGAAAGGCGCTCGTATAACTCGCGCATCTGCGGGACGAAGGGAAGAGCGTAAAATTGAAATAAATGTCCGTCGGATACGGCGAATTAAGTGACATGCTAATCACGTCACTGGCGATACATGCGCGAATGAATAATCGGTTACTCTCTCTTTCTTTCTCTTATTCTTTTTCTCTCCCCCTCTCGCCGAGAAAAACCTGTTTTCGAAACGCACCTTGCGCGATCGTAAACAGCATCGTTTATCGCGAGTGTAAAAATTAGTTTTATTGCACACAAACATTTAATTCATTATAAAAATTATGTAGAATAAATCATGTGGCCTTTGAAACTATTTAAAATAACTTAGAAATAATTTAAAATTATGCCAAAAGTCTTCGACTTTTAAAAAATCAAACGTATATATCTAACGTTATTTAATTACTAAATATTTATAATATAGTTGAAATAAATATTTTAATAATGATCTCAACAATGATAATTAATGATAATTAATATATGCATATTATCCCGCTTAAATAAAGATATTAGAAAAATAACATTATTATTTATCTCATATTTTATTTTTAATCTCAATTTCCATTTTCTGGTCGCGCAAAAATTTATTAATACAAATTAAAAAAGATTTCCAAACTTTATATTTTTACATGCAATTTCTAAGTTATATAATCTTCCTAGATCGATGAAACCATCTGTACCGATCCTATTGGAAGAATGAACGCAATTGCGTGTCACGCACTCGGGACGCAATCGCGCGGAAAACTCTCGTCGAGTTTAAGGTGGTCGAATTCTTTCCCGCGATGACACGCCCGTAATGTGTCACCTGGTCGTGTTCGACAACGAAAAAAGGGTTGAGCAGTCGATTGGAAGAATTTGCCCTTTGCTGCGAATGTTAGCCCTTCGATCGAGTTCATCGAGAGGAAGAATCATCCGCGCGAGGCGTGACCGATCACGATTTTCGAACGGGAAAGAACGTTTCGTTCCGCGAACCGAATCGCGGACTCTCTCGAATTCATCTTGTTTCTCAGGTATAGTTTTAAGCTTAGCTTTTATATTGCCTTTCGTCTCTCGATATAATTTAGCATACTGTTTAGTGTAAGTCTTTTATGATACGATCAAAAATTGGACGTAAAAAAATTAATAAATAAACCAAATGACTAAATTTCTATCGTAATTAATTGAAAATTGGCTATCGCTATAAATATCGAATCGAATAATTATCGTATTTGACGTACTTTTCTATATTTTTATTTACGAATATCAAATACTACGTCGCAGTTAAAAAAATATTAATATTAATATGAGGAAGATAAAGTGTAGCAATATAATGACGAAGAAATGAGTGTAGAAAGTGTGAAATAACTTAGCGATAAAATTTTGCTTTAAGCAGACAGAATCCAATTGTAAGATGGAATCTTCCAAAAAAAACTTTACTATTCGAAATGTATTGTTGTTTAATTTTTATCGTTTATCTCTTATCTGAGAGATTTAATATAAAGTATGAATTATACTTATAACGTACTTTTAATTTCATTGCAAATTATATTACAATTATATACACACACACGCATTACTTATAATTATATATTGCTTACAATTTTACATGAAATAAGAAAAAATCTTTTTTAATTTATACGGCGATAATGAATCCTCGGTAATAACGGATGTCGACGCATTCGCATTTCGTTCCGTTCTCGTTGCTCGTAATGTTCCCGTTAATGGGGCCAGTTTTTACTCGCGGACTGCAAAAAAAGAATGCTCGTCGTTCGTCTTACCTGGCTCGTCCCTGGGAAACGTCAAATCCACCGACTTCCCATGCCGCGATGACAGAAACACTGGCAAGTAAAATACGGGATGTAACACGTGCTATAGGTATACGCTATCTACGAGGCTCGTCTCATTGTTATCACGAGACCGCGAAAGTTATTGTTTCTTGTCCGGCTTTCTTCACCGAGAATAACAGTGTCGTAGAAAACTGTTATTCCATTGTAATAGAAACAAGAGAGAAAAAGAGAGAGTATCTAAAACATAGACAAATCTAAATATTTATGACAATGTATTGAAATAAATATTTATTAAAATAGAAGGAAGTATTTTTTTGCAGCAACAAGTTATGAGTCATTTTTTTGCTTTAATGACCAGAACTGTTAATTGTTTAAACTATCAGGAACTATAGAACTATTGAAAATAAAGCCAGAACTCTCTCAATAATTAATGGATTTTCCAGGAAATGATACGCCAGCTTCACACACACTACGTACTTGATCCCATTTACATGGCAATTCAATTTCACCCCATTATGTTCACCTGCTTCGCGCTTTCACCCCGTTTCTCTCCTCTCTTTCTTTTCTTCTTTTTAAACAGCATCACGTGTTACACTCGTCGCGGCGATACGCACAATTTCCGCTCGTGCGTATTCAAATTCCGCGAGCGATCCCGCCCCCGTTAAATGCAAAACAAAACGCGCGGGTTGCATCGGGGGTTGCGCGGCCGCGAAAAACCATAAATCACAATAAAGGGGCGCACGTGCACCCTCTCCCGCGCGAGAAACCGACTAGGAAAACTATTAACACCCTGTAACGCGCATAGAGACAAGGGATTAAAGGGACGAGATACGAGATACGCGATTCAAATGAGTTTTGCATGTGTTACCGAAGACCAAGCTCTATATTCGATACACATTTAAAAAATATATTAATATTAGAATGAGAAAGCCAACAAGAATAATAATTCATGTAGCAGCGAGTAAATGAGTTTAGAAAATTGATCGAATTGAATTCATGGCAAAAAATTTACCGCAAAGTGGATGGCATCTAATTGCTATGGAATCTTCCAATAAAATTTTCTTTACGTTATTTCAGATTTATTACTATTCAATCTGTTATTTTTAATCTAACCTGGGAAATATAACATAAATGCACACTATGTGCACGTGTAATTACAACATAATATAATTTTATAACGCCCAATTATTGAAAGAAGCGAGCTAATCATTTTCCTATATTTTTTCTCAATTTGCATGATTTATCGTGATATCGTGAATCGAGCATAAGCTCAACTACAGTCAACATCCTTGTGTTTTCAACTATTTTTACACAGAAAGAATGATTTTGCTGAAATATCTAAAAATTTGGCCAGATACAGATCTGAAAATAATTTTGTTAGACCATCAAAAGTAACTAATTAGGATATACGCTCAAAATAACTGCTAGAATATTAAATATTTATATAAAGAATGAAACTGCTAGAATATTAAATATAATATGCTCAAAATAACTGCTAGGATATTAAAACTTTTGCTGAGTGTCCTTAGTGTACTTAAGTTACTTTTGATGGTCTAACAAAATTATTTTCAGATCTGTATTTGACCAAATTTTTAGATATGTCAGCAAAACCGTTCTTTCCGTGTACAATTAAAAATTTGGTTGCGGTAAATTAATACAATTTTTCAAAAATAAGCATGAAGCTTTTTTCATTAGCGAAAATTGTTTTTTTTTACACGAGTAACTCACTAGATGTATATATAATTGATCATACCTTAAAAATAAATTAACGAAATATATCAGCAACTTAGCTAATTATCGGGAAGCACCATATGGCACTCAAGCACATTAAAGGAGAAACGCTAAGCGTACGGAGAACGCATTGGTCCTGGAAGCACCTGCGAGCCCGACGGAATAATTCATGGAAATGGAGGCTCGACAATTAGGTAATAAATAGTCGGAACACCCAGCCAGAGCCACCCCGTGCGCCTACCCCTCCCTCGCGTTTCGCTACGTCGTGCTCGTTGAAATCGACAGAGGAGTGAATTAATAAAACGACCCCCGGCTGTGTGTACGTGCGGCGTCTGTAAATGTGTGTGCGCCTCGCCGCGCAGATGTGCCCCTCTACGCGCGCGCGCATGCCAAAGGGCGCGTTTCTTTTATTTTATTGCCGGGGGTTAATAGAATAGTTTGCATGCCCTGAACAATCAACGCGCGGGGATATTAGATATTACATTCCACCTTCGAACCTCGGCGAGAACCACCATTGATGGAAAGAACGACGAGAGATGTCGATAAAACGTCCATGTTTTCTTAGCCCCCGAGATAATTAATCAGCCGAGAAAATGCCAATTAAAATCTTCGTGTAATTCGTATTATACGCCGACGAATATATACCTTAACAGTATAAATTAATAATATTTTATTATAAATATTTTTAATAAATATTTTATATTTTATTTTAAATATTTTTATTACAAATAATATTTTAGTATAAATTAATAATATTTTGTTATAATAAAATATGCAATATTTTATGCTCGTGACAAGATTAGAAATAATCTTTAGCTTTATCTTATTTTTTGGCGTGTGTATCGAATTTATTTTTAACGAACAAATTCGTTCGATTTTATTATAAATATTTGTTATTGCGATAAGTTAATTAAGTTTCTTTCTTCTATTACTTGCGAAGTAATAGGAATCTATTAAATATCATCGTATATATATATAAGTTTGCTTTTTATTATACCTAATGTATAAGGCAATGGGTAATAATTGCGTATATCTGTAGCGATATATAATAAAAGAGATTTCTCATTACGTTCATATTTTCCATCAAATTTTCCGTCAAATCACAGCAAATGGGGAAGTCTACGGGAAAAAATCGGATTTGATCAGCGAAAACTGACGCGATCGTGTTCATTAAATATAATGCAGTGTCGGCACAATGCGCGACGACAGCTTTTTTTCTCTGCGACCCGAGGCTTACACCGGGGTACAGAAACGACACAATGCAACTGGGTGGTGAAAAAAAAGGTCTCGTCACCTACCAGCACGCCGCGTGAGATCGCAGATTTGAAAAATCTCGGCTGCCATTAATCGTTCCTTCGTAGCGACGCGACGCCCTTCGCTCCTGCGCGATGACACGCGTAAATCTGTCGCTAAACGACTTCTTTAACCCGCGAGCGAGTGTGTGCTCGTGCGAGCTCCGATCTCACACTAAATCGACACGTTGCGATCGTTAATGCTCCCCATAATGATATATCAATGCATTAGTGTGATCTAACCCACTTTGTCAGAAAGCTCACAAAAAATTTTAGTAAAACAATAATTGGCTCGTTTATGCAAAACTACAAATACAAAAAATTTATCTTTTGTCGTTAAAAAAACATAGTTATTAATAGTTATTAGCAGTACTATATATACAAGCACTATTAATAATTATTATCAAATACTATTACTTAAAAATGATTACTATTATTATTTAAATACTATATTTTAACTATTACTATTTATAATTATTATACTATTAATAAATATTATAGTATTTTATTATAATATATTATTAATAATTATTAATAGCTACTATTACTATCACTATTAATAATAGTATAAGTATTATTATTAAAAGTACTGCCATAGAGACTTTATTAAAAAGAATTAAACTCGCATTTTAATTCGTCTAAGTTCTCAAAAATGCGGATTAAACCGCTGTTACACTTGAGGACACGGCTCCTTGAGATCCTTATTAGAAGGATACACGTCGACCTGAGTCCCGGGTTCTCTCGCAGGCTCCGCGCGGTGGGGTCCGCATAAGTGCGTGCGCTCGGCAAATCGCACCATCAAGCGAGGACGACGCATTGAGCGGAGGCGGTCGTCTGTGAAACGCATTTAGCTTGTTGGTACACAGAACACGACGGGCGAGATGCCTTGTCCCCGCGGGTCCGTGCATTGTGCATCGATGCACCAACGATACGACGTGTGCAAGTGCGCGTCACGATCGTTGAGAGTCCGCCCGTCATTTTTGAAAATCGCTTTCCCGAAACCGAGAAGACCCGGTTGGCGAAAGGCCTTAAATGTATGTCGTAACAAATAGAATGAGATACGGAAGATAAATACAGACAGTAAAATAATGTGGACGTAATTTCTAATTTCCCAATCGACGATAAATTATTGTATTATCTCTTTCTATTAGATCCCCCCATAAGTAATGCGATAATTTTAAATGCTTTGAGTTAGTAGAGAATAAACTTGTCTACCTATTGCAGTAATAAAGGGAATACAAAATTAAATTGAAAGATGGAAAAGAGTTATACAAAATGAGAGGAAATATATAATCGAAAATTTAATATAATTTCAAATGTATTCCCTTAATTAAAATTTACTCCTTTTTATTTGTTCAATAAAGAAAATAAGATTACTTATGGGTGACTGGAAATTTTCCTTCTATCTCTCTATTTGTGCCCCTTTCTACTTCAATAGAGCAAGAAAGGACCACTCGCGTAATCTGGCACCTGCGTTTTGTATCATTAGAGGATTGCGGATGTATGTATGTCTCATGTGTGTCCTCCACGTGAAGGACAGGATGCTATCCTGACCTTTCTTTCTCTCTCTCTTTCTCACTCTTTTCCTATCTGCTCTTTTGCCGGCAAAGAGATCAAATTCCACTCGAAGTCCCCCATGAGCTCTTCTCGAAGGCGATCCTTCAGAATCCGACAATGAGACCGAGTCGTGGAGTGGAGAGAAAACAGAATCGACAGCAGATGCGGGCCTCTATTCTCGACTTGTTCTGTCAAAACACGGACGACGTTTATAGGTAGCGTAACGTGGAGAACGGTACGCGCGAGAGCACGAAGAATGGAAAGAAAAGCAGAAGTGTTTCCCTCTTCGTGCTTAGAAGCGTAATTTATCGAGCGACGCGTGCTTCTCCTCGTTGTGAAAAGTACGAGAAATTAGAGTCTTCCGTGTCGTACGAGTAGGACGACGATAAATCGTCATTGTATCAAAGCTTGACGAGCAATTTATTATCTATCTTTTATGTCCGATATTTTTTCGCATTCAATATTCTCACATATAAAGAAGTTTCTAAGTAATTTGAAATTCCCAATTCACGACTTTTAACATTCTTAATTTTCCAAATTTAGCCATACTGTTCGAGATAATATTATCTATATATAATTCTATATATAAATCTATATATAATCTACAAGTATAATTTATAGAAAAAAGATTTTTAGCATTCCACTGGATTATTTTTTTATCTTGATATTTTATTTTCTATTTGTTACCTAATTGCGTAAAAAAAGGAAGATAGTTTTTTAAATCGATTTTCTTTTACGGGATATGCGTGACGTTCGTAGATATGTGCATCTTTCAGAGCTATACTATTCTTCGAACCCCCGTATCGGTAACACATTCGATTATCACACTTCGATGAACGGGCCGATCGGTGTCGCCATAAATTATCGCCGAAAGCGCGACTCCGTGCCCTCCCCATTATGCAAAATCACAACAACGACGGGGTCGTCTCGTCCACTCGAAAGTCGGTCGGCTCCTCTCGTCGGGCCCCCGAAGAAGAGGTCCCGAGAAGGGCGAGAGAGAGTCATCAATTACGATTGGGAATAAATCGAAGGCAGATGCGGCGATCGCCCGCAGGGCCCGTCGCGGCGGGTGACCGGTTCCTCAATCCCCTTCCCCCTCCCTCCCGCGGACAATACGACTGTTTTCGGCAAGTACAAAGCGATACACGAGCCCGAATGCGATTGTCACCCCGACGCGCGAATTTCGGATTCGTTCCCGCTTTATTGCGACGCCTTCAACACGACGATTTCTTTCAAAGCGACAATAATTTCTTTCAAGGCGACACGACGTGACAATTTCATTCAAAGTGTCACGAAATAATTTTGTTGCAAATTATTTCTGATTATCTGTTTAAAAGTAACGTGTGAAACGTGGCGGTATATAATAATTTTTCAGAGACTATAATACTAATAATCTTGTAGAGCCTTCGACAAATATTGAAAGAAATTTTATATTTTACACTATATACTCTTTAAAAGATTGACATATATTTCTAGCAAAATTATTCCCCGTAGGAATTTAAACTTCAAATTCATCTCATTACATGTGAATTATTATTAAAGGTAATATCCACTTATAGAAATGCATTTATCGGATTTTAAAACGGTTAGGTCCGTATTATTTAAAGATAATTCCGAATTATATAACTTTTGCTGCAGAATTAATTCATTTATTTATATATAACCAGAAATTCGACACTCTTACTTCGGCTGAAAGTTTATACTAAAATTAATTGCACGGAGACGGCCGAATTATCAGGGGGGGTCTTATCTGCCGAGCGTGGTTCCTGTGCCGTTACTTTGACAACTTAATAAAAAATAATCGGCTGCTCGTGTTAGTAAATCGTAACGAGGTACGCGATAGCTCTTTTATCTGCAGACCACAGGAAGCCGGTAGCGAGTCCGACGATAAAAATCCTTCGCGAAGCCCTGCGAGACGTGAGAACGTTGTCGGTTTAACGCGTTAAGCTTCGCTCGAGAGATATTTTTATCTAACATTAATAAAAACGTTTATCACGTACACGAAAAAATATAAATATCGGTGATGCTTCTTATTATATAGAAATATAAAGGATTTAGATCTCTCTTCCCCATTAGAAGGTAAAATCTTTTCATTTCGAAAAAATAGCATTTTGAATTATTCAACTCTACAAAAAAATATACAATTGAACCATTAATAGCTGCAGGTGTTGAAGATAGCGCTACGATTATTTTCAATCGGCGATTCTGATTTCTTGTTTCTCGAATTACGATCGCCCTAAATTTCCCAGCCCTCAATGCTCTCGTCGCAATAAATTTCATGATCAACTTCGCGCTGTCGTACTCGAGTAAAGTCACCGCCGTCTTTCGTATCGAATATAATTTCGTATCGCGAAAGGTTACACCCTTCACAGGGTCATTCGATACTGTCAACGAACTAGTCGAAGGTTCTGAAGGCGAGAGGGAGAAAGGGGCGGGAGGGGCTACCCTTCGTAGGGCTTCTTATAAGAATTCCTTTGCGCCGAGATGCACGTCGTCATCGTGTTACACTTGCGCCGGAGTTTCGCGCAACTGCAAGAGAGAGAGAGAGAGAGGCTCGTTTCTCTCGTCGAACCGGTTTTTATTCGTCCCTAAATCGCGAGAGAGAGTCGACGTGTTCCACCCTTCGTCTCCTCCGTTTATCGAACGATCCCGCGTCGCTTGAAACAATAAAGCCGATTCGACGGGGAGAAATTCGCAGATCCGATTTGGCGGGGGTCAGGATAATGATCCCGGATTGCGCCACGCTTCGACGCCCACGGCGTTTTATTCCTGCGAGGACGACGGATGGGATTCCTTTCCCGCCCTCGCGCTGCGCAAATACGCGCAGGATTAAGGTGCATTAACGGCGATGAGATCGCGTCGTATGTTTCAATCGCGTCGCGATTTAATCGTCATGGGCGACCGACAGTCTCTCTCTCACAAGTTGCTCGATTCAAATAATATCCACGCTTCAAATTCCCGAAATCAATTATCTATAGATGCCGAGTTTTGAATATTTCCGAATATCTTCGGAAGAATTCAATATTATTTTCTTTTTTGGGACTTTGGGAATTTTTACTTTAATTTGAGACTGATAAATAATGAATTTCGTGAATTTTTACTTTAATTTGAGACTGATAAATAATGAACTTCGAGAATTTTTACTTTAATTTAAAACTGATAAATAATGGATTTTGGGAATTTTCACTTTAATTTGAGACTGATAAATAATGGCGAGACTGTCGAAATATCGTCGAAAGTATTTTTTTGGGTTACAAGTTTGTCGTAGAATGCAGAAATATTACGACTAGAAGATATTTCAAGGTCATTGTGCTCGTAGATAGTTCACGCTTCGATTAGCAGGGTCAACAATGATTTTGCTTCTTTGGGGGCTCCTTTTACCAGAACTTTCCAATTTCTCGGTCATATTTCGAATGACATCCTTGGACATCTCCTGCGAAGGGAAGGGACACGGGGAGATGATTAATAGAATCCGGGATCGTTTCACTCCGTTGCGAACATCGTGCTTTCCTTCAGGATCTTGGGCGATCTTCTCCTCATGTGTCCTACTTCCGGAAAAAGGTACAAAGGCGTGTTATTTTCACGTCAAGGTACCTTCGACTATACAACGGCAGAATAATGGACACGCGGCGAAAGTGTTTCGTCATTCTTTAATGGGTCATCGGCTGACAGATCGACTTGGAGAAACGTTTATCATTCCTTGTACAGTAGCAATTCGATAGTAGAATTTCTCAGAAATCGATTTACATGAGTTTAGACGCTACGTTTCCTCGAACGAGCTCTCTGAAAAATATTCATTTCCGCACGTGAGAAACGTTAAGTTGAAAGAATAATACGGGAATAGATTAAACGGTGCTGGTCTTTAGAAATCTTCTTGGTATTATTTGTATTAATTATAATACATAATGCGAGTATTCCTAGAATAATGGAATAGAATTATGCATTAGAATGACGATACTACTCCGCATCACTTAATACGGTAAAATCCGACGTGGTAAATTATCATCTACTCCACGTGAGACCGAGAAGTGCGAATGCGTATAAACTATATATACGTGTCATTCGTTATCTTAGCATATTCTTCACAGTTACGCAGGATATTTCGGTGTGTAAGCGAAGGGACAGGTCGAAACAGGCGGAGAATGCGACGCAAATGATATCTTTAATTTATAAACTCTTTACAAATATGTACAATGTAACAAAAAAAGTTTCCTTTTTTTTACGACGATCGCGTACCCAACTTAAACGTGCAACGTAAGCAGACACAACGATCGACAGTGATTCATCGTGCTCGTTAGCCGAACGCCCGGGAATCATCGTGATTCACATGTATTTCGTCACTGGCGAGCCGTCGTTCGTTCGATGATATAATCATCGACGGCCGTTGTGCCTCAGCGAAATTCACGACAGCCGTTCTCTGTCACGAGCAAAAGTGGACGCGACGATCTCGTCTTCTGCACGATAGAAGACGATTGAAGATACGATACCTTTCACGATCGCAGAATTTTGAGACTGATTTTTTCTTTTTCCTGCGCGAGATATATTACCATTTATATCTCTTCAAAAGAATCATTGCTATTAAAATTTAAGAATGTCAATAATATTAATAATATGAAATGCTAAATTAGAAAAGAGGTTTAATATATCTAGATGAGAAGATAAACTCGTGATATATCTGTTCTATCTAAAGGATGCACAGAGATATTGAGATCGTTAAAAAAAGGGAGTATTGTGTAAAACGTGTTCTCAAAGATACGCCAAATAACCGCGCTTTCTGACACCTGTTCTGCGACAGAGTTAACGCTGCAACGAGTTAACTAACATTTATTATTGTTCCATAATGAAACGTAAAAATTATGTAATCAAATCGGATAACGCTGTCGTTCTAAAATGATCGGTGCTCGTTCAATGACGTCACGCGGCCTGAAAATTTGCAGGATTAAAATGCACATGTTACGAGCGCTTTAATCTTCGAGCGATCATTTGACAGATCAAATATTATTTTTATCATTGCAAAATGATGCGCCGACTTCTTAAAAAAAGAGCCTCCTTCATTTTGGAGCTTAACACGTGTGGAACATTCGATAACCGAGAGGATTTAAAGTCGTTCTCAGATAAGATGTTAACCACGGTGAAAATGTTGGAAAGAATCGGATTACATTAAATATAGTTATACACAAAAAACAGGTATATAATATAATACAAATTAAATATAGAATTATAGTTTTATATAAAAATGTTATATAAATCTATAATTATATATATAACAGTTTTTTGTATAACAGGTCAATTTTAAATATATTTATATATAACTTCGCGATATTATGACTCCCCCGATATTCAAATCGAACTTAAATAGAACTAACTGTCAGCTAATACTAACAATGCCCGTCGAGACTACTAACCGCCCGATCGAACGTATGATAACGTTTCACGGCAAGTTCACGAAAATCGCACGCAGGAAAGTCATGTTTGCTCGCGCAAGTTACTCGCACCTCGTCTCGACGAACGATTAAATAAATAATATCGACCGACGGAAAGTCTCGGGTCCACACAAGCCGGATTTAGGGCTTCCCGTAACGCTTCACGTGGTCCCGAATAATTTTCTTATCGTACAAAAAAGGGGAGATCCTACTTTTTTCCGCGACACCGCGAAAATCGATTTTATCAATCAGTTCGTTCAACGGCAGAAAGCGAAATTCCTTTTGCCCTCCGGGAGACGATCGTGCAGTTATATATGAATATACCTAAAATTGACCGAAGACTTTGATGAGAGCCGGTTATCGCTGTGCCAACACGACCGTTGTTAAAAGAGCACTCTTTAAAAAGCGAGTACCAAGAAAGAAGGAAGACTTCATGAAGTTTTTCGAAAACTTGCCGATGTATTCTTAAAATAAAGCTCTCGTTTTATAAAATCCGGCGATGATAACGCTATTCAAGATAAGCCACGCGACGAAACAAACGCGGGACTTCACACCGCAGATTTCCACCGTGCGAACAGACACGTGAGAATGCATTTTCGCAACCGCCGAGTTTGTTGCTGCACGCGTGTCGATGTAATCGCGAGAACTACAACGAGAAACTATTTTCAATAATTTTATATCACTCAAATTTGACTAGTAATCTTTCTGTGACGGATCGTAACGCGATGGTACTTGACATGCTCGTTCACGTCGCAGAACAGGCAAAGAAGCTGGGGGTCGGTATCGTTTATCGGTATCGTTCCTTGAAAAGCCGCAGTCCCGTTTCCTCGTCAACGGCGTCAACCCCTCTTACCCAAGAGACTGAGACCAAACTTATCAAGTCAAGAGACTCGTCGTAGTTTACCATCATCAGGGGCAGTTAGAGAATCTGCGCGGGCCTCAGTAGGCCCGCAGTCGCACCTCCATCTCGGGATCCTGACGGTGCGGCAAGTGGGGCTCGATTCCGGTCGCGGTGGCCCCCGTAGCCCCCGCGCCCCCCACGTGCCGGCTGTGGTGGCCGTGATGATGATGGTGATGGCTAGTCGCGTGATGCGTGTCGTGGTGATAGTGGTGATTGAGATGCGGCGGCTGCGCGGCCGACGCCGGACCACCCCGGTACGTCCGCTGCTTCTCCTCGAAATCTCGCAGCCGCTGGTTGTAACGTTCGAGCTGGTCGCGCAGCAGCGCGTCCTCCTCGGCGGCGTGCTCCTCGTCGTACTCGAGACAGCCGACGCCGTCCAGCCGCTCTAGGTCGATCCAACCTCGCCACCTCACGCACACGCCGTTCATGATCAGATGCGAACGCAGGTGTACCTGGAACATCGCCGCCGGGGCGGAAATTGTTAAGGACTCGTTGCAAACGTCGCGCGATGTTGAACGTCGATATCGTGGGTCCTGACGGATG
Source organism: Aphaenogaster rudis (assembly GCA_003063815.1). Lineage (NCBI taxonomy): Eukaryota > Metazoa > Arthropoda > Insecta > Hymenoptera > Formicidae > Aphaenogaster > Aphaenogaster rudis. The sequence goes on from NJRL01000540.1 coordinate 108,921, forward strand.
ATCGGGATGTTCTTGGATGTTCTTGGATCGGTGGAGAACTTGAGGTTTGGACTTGTCTTGAAGTTTCCAAAATCGTTTGGCGATGAACACCTTTTGTTGAATGTAGGATTAATTGCGTGGGAATAGGAACGACGTGTCTTGAGGTTTTCTAAGTCATTTGGCATTGAACATGTTTTGTTGAATGTAGGATTACTTGCGTGGAAATATAGGAGAGCGAGACCCGGATATTTTCCAGTATCAAAATGGATAGCAGATTAATAATTCCTTTGGTTTCCAATTTTTATCGCAGGTAAAAAAGAAATCTGTGATATATTTGATGACATATCTTGTGCGTAATGATGAGGACTTACGACCATTATGACACAATACGCGAGTCATTAATCCTATATTATTTTCTCTTCTCTCTATAGATCTTTTTGTAGATCGCAGTAAAATTGATGTCCATTACAATGGATGTCAGAATCAAAGGATTTGAAAGTTTAAAAAAGTAAAATTGTTCGATTCCCCTACCAATCTTATTATCGAAAGTGTTCTTTGATTTAAAGCGATTTAACAATTTCAAAAATTACTTTCAATAATTATTATCGAAGTTTAGCTGGCGACTTATCATTTCGGAGAATACCGTGTATTATAGCAATTAAAATAATTAATAGTTATTTCAGTGACACGACGTCACATATCTATAACCAGTTAATCTCAGTACTTCTCGCTCATATAAATTAACGGCATTTATATTGAAGTCAATGTCTTCGTCGTGACGGAACGGTATTGTCGATTTGAACGCGTTGCTCTTCCTTGAAGTCTAGAGAAGATGATGAGGCGCGTCGATCTCCTCTCAAAGCCATCATCGGCCGCTCGTTTCGTTCGCGGCAACCTCTCTTTCGATCTTCCTTTTTTCAAAATCCACGTCGGCGTGGGTTGTAGGAGGGCTCCATTACGTGCCACGACCCGCAAGTTTCAATCACGCGTCTCCCTCCCGTTCTTTCGTCCCCCTCTCGGACCTCTTCTCCGTCGTGTCCGACGACGGCGAGCGTTCCTTATTTCCGGAGAACGATTACGCAGATTGGAAGGTACGAGGAGGCCTCGCGGTCCGTCTCGAGATGAAGGGAGAAATGAGATTGAGAGAAGCGAGACTACGTTCCCCGTAAGAAGTCAATTACCAGCAGAAGAGAGTAAGCCTAAAGGCAGAGAACGAGACGTAAGCACTTACGTCTATCGTAGTCGTGGACGTAAAGTAAGGCAGAGAAAAACGTATACGTAAGTCTATTGCCTACAATAGCCTTACGTATACGTTTTTCTCTGCCTTACTTTACGTCCACGACTACGATGCTTACGTCTCGTTCTCTGCCATCAGCCTAACTCTCGCGTCGATAGCGTTTTGCACAATCCACGTCGTAAAAACTCGCTATTATCTCGACTCATATTTCGACTCGTTGCAATCTTGGGAGATTAAAAAACTGCGCTAACCGGTTAGACGTGCGCGATGTATTTTAAGATGTCTATAATGTCGCAGAAATTCTGTTTAGCGCATCGTCGTGTTAATTCCCTTTCTTCTTAACTAGACTTCATTACGCTTATATATTGTTGAAATGTGATATATTAAAAAATGATACGTATCTAACAAATCCCCGAAAGTTACGAAACATATAATTTTACAACAATGTAATTTAGCATAATAAAAAAATGTTCGATCGATTTATTTATTAGAAACGAAGAGAAAGAGAGAAATTATAAAAATATAAAATTGCAGAGATGTTAAAATTATCTCCTCGATCTTCTGAATGTGTCTGGTATTATTTTCCTGGCTTTATTTATGACTACTAATTAATCCGGGGGAATATTGCTAGGCGGTGTTTTCCGAGTAAACTCTAATGGGAGGCTCTCGAAAAGCTAACAATTACCGGGTTCTGTGCCGACGATGCAACACGGTGTTATTTTATTTTCTGGCAAACGACCCGACTTCCGGTCCCGCCGCGGAGCCCAGATATTATTACGAGGTCAAGAACGCTGGGAAAACCAGTCGAGACCGTGTTTGTGATCCCGACGTAACAAACGAAGACACGCAATCAACGAAATGAGTCAAAAATCTAAACGATCCAGACTCCGCGTATAATATCTTATTCCCGATTTTATAATCGAGGGCTTTAAAATAATTTAACGATAGACGACATTATAGAGATATATCGAAATTTATATCACACAGATATATAAATGTAGATAATATATTATATCATATTTCTATTATTATTATTATTATTACACAACATAATTATATGTTTTTATAAATTCATAACATGTTTTCTGTATACCGTATTTTTCCAGATGTATATATTTTTAATCTTGTATAGAATAAGATTTTTTCGAATGAGAGAAAGTTTCATGTTTTGCAATATCATCGTTTATTTTTTTTGCAAGTCATTAGAGGTGCTGAATTTTTGTTAGTATACTGACAGCTAGATCCTGTTTATAATGCAATTAATTCGGCGTGAGATTTGCGCACGCGAACGAACGAACGAACGAACCAATGAACGCTCCGGTGGTGGTAAATCGACGTTACATCTCGTTACATTCTTTCGCGCAGCGCTTACAGCTGCGTCGTCGACAATACGCCACGGGGTGTATTTTTATGCAGTAATAATCGAGCCGCGGGGTGCGACCACGCGGGGTTGCGGGGTCTTTAAACGTTTTCCATAATCGAATCGCTCGCGGCCTATGCTCTCAAAAGACTCGAGACCCAGGTTTCCGTCTTTTGACAAACTCGCGTTTCAGCGCACAGCAATTGTTTATGTCAGATTTAAAAAAATATAGTAGGTACGTGAGAAATTAATTTGCGTTTTGATTTTCTCGCGTGCCTCTGCGTCCAGGTTGAATCTCAAGGCGTTCTTATCTCGCGGCGAGCGCGAGGCGATAAGAGCAGTTCCTGCTCGAGGCAGAACGTTTCTCTTTCGCGCAATCTTATGCATATTAATGCACTACCAGACAAGGCAAGGCGGTATCACTATACATTAAATTCTACGCGGTGCGCATATTAACATAAGGAGGAAAATACGTTTGACGTAGGAATATTCATAACGCGCATGTCCTTTATCGTTTCCTAAGAACATCGCGTGAGCTCTATTTGTGTTGTATTATTTTCAGGTGAAATTGCAATTTTATGTCTTTTCTATTTAACGGTGAAACTTATAATAAACGTTACTTATAAAATTTGCTAAGAAAAACATTATTTTATGTAAAACACGAATATCCTGTTAAGCGATTACATTTAAATCGTCGAAAAGGCGTACAATTTCTTATAGAAACTTTCTAATTTTTTCTATGAGAAACATTCTTTCTATTTTTAAGGAAAATCCTTTAGAAAGAGAGAAAATTCTCTTTCTATTACATTAAGAAAGCTAGGAATTTTTTATAAGAAATTGTACAACTTGTTCGCAATTTTTAATTTTTCCTATACAAATTAGAAAGTTTCTATAAGGAAAGATTAAAGATTGCGAGAAAAGTATTACGATTTCTTATGAAAATTTCCTGGTTTCCTTAAAAATTGCGCGCTTCCCGTTTCGGAGCAACGCGCGTTCCTTGCTCGCTTTCGTAATCGCGGCGATATCTTCGCCTTGCATCTCTGGCATTGCGAAACGAATCGTCGGGACATGTATATTCCGAGCGGCAACAAGACGCGCAAAAAGTCGTCACGACGCGGATCGGCGAGAGGAGAGGAGTGGACGACATACGACGTCGTCATTAGTCATCGCCGTCGCCTTCCTCGTTCTCACGAGGAAAGAACAGTCGGAGATATTTGTTTCTCTCCTTCCGCGCACGGGCGTGACGATCATTATCGTCGCATAATGGTCGTCGTAATGGGCGATATTTAAACTGTAACGCGCCGCCGCCCTGCAACCCTTTCTGATTTGCATTAGCGAGCGCGGCGCAAAAAAAAGGCGAGAGAGTGCAGAAAAAAAAAGAGAAAGAGGCGAGCAGCGTCGCGAGGAAAGGGGTGAAAAATCGGCAAGGGCGGGCGAAGAACACCTAAATGCCCCGAGACAAACGACCGGCTATTTCGCCGGCCCTTTTGTTTCTCGGCCCTTCTGGGCGTTGCCGAAAGCGCCTTTTTGCGTCAGGTCCACTACACCGCGGGGCCCGTGAATACCCCAGGACATTCGTCAACGGTGTCCCGGAAAAAGGACGACGTATGCGAGGGGCATACGGTCAGCATAGAGCGTCGTCCTTTGTCTCTTGCCCGGGGTCCAGTTCTGTACGTTTAATTTTTACGAGCAGGATGTGCACGGGATGTGAGCGCGCTTGCCTCCTGGTTCATTTCCGAACTATAAATTCCGTGATCCTTAAGTGAATACTTGGGCGAAGAAGGGCCCGCTGCGATCTAAAGGGTACGCGCGATTGCTGGGGCCACGTTAACCCTAGGATGCTTAAAAATCCTCGAAGGATCATTCAAGTTCTCGAGGATCCGAAATTCATTTTTCATAACATTTCTTCGAATTCTAATCAACTTTTTATGCTTCTTTTAGTCTAATTTCTTTAGACTAAGTAATTCTTCTGCTTGAATTTCTCGAAACTATTATTCTATTTTGGAAAGCAATTTTGGAATCAATACTCAAGCCAACCTAACCAAAACTATATAACATTGTAATGCTGTTAATACGTTTTTTTCAATTTAACGCTAAGATCTGTATCGGTGATAGCTTTATTATTACGCGGATCAGCTCTCTCTTTCTCTCTTCTCTCTGTTCGGTGGGCAAAGGGTTAAAGGCTTCGTCATTATCGGGCACCGCACGCGTTCTCTCTATCGCGCGTTTATCTCGATCGCGAATAAAATCTCTCCCTTAATTATTACGTCGCCCGACGGGGCACGTCGGTGGGCACAATGCACGCGGGCACGTGTGGTCGCGCGCCGCTCTTTATTCCATCGCTCATTGTCGATTAAAACAAAAAGGAGACCGCGGGTCGTCCCGTAAACAACGTGCCGTGCTCCGTGCGCAGGATCTAATGAATCGTTTCCGTTCCATTTCATCTCTTTTGCAAAAAGAGACCCAACACGAAAGAGGTTGTAGAGCGAAATGTCCAGACAAAATTTTGGAGTCGTAAATAAAGTAATAATATAAATGGTACGAAGAGAGACGATAAATAGAGATATCGGTTGCGTTTTTTTTTAATAGGGTAATTAACACGAGTTATTTTTAATACTATAATAGTGCTGATTTTTCAGTCTTAATTGATATTTTTAAAATTATTAGTTAAATTCGTATACTCTCTATATTTCTTGGAGTCAATCGTACTTTAAACGAGTAAAAATTAACTCCAAGCGGGTGAAAATACTGCTGTTTGAATTCCAGTGGCAATATTTTTTTCACTCTTTGTGGAGTGAGATTTCACTTCAAGAAATTTAGAGTTTTAAAAATAATAAAGAAAAAATTCGAGAAGTAAAAATTGACAGAGATGATGGAAATGATTCTGTGAGCATTCAAATTTAAAGAAATCAAATTCTCTTGATAATATTTTATCTGTATGGATAAACTGTGGAAGGAAATATTCGCAAAAGCTGCGGATCTCTTAAAAATCCGAGAAAGAACAAGGAAACTACGAAGCAGGTTACTGAGACTTTTCGTTCGACCTTTGCGAGAAACAGGGAGATTTATGAGCCATTATATACCGTGTGACTGGCGGAGCGGCTTCGAGGCATCTGGCGGCGTTTAACGGATTTCTAGAGCGCTAATTGCCGCTGATGCCCACTAATAGTAACACGGCTTCTACTTTCCTATCGTTTATGAGTTGTATTCGTAACAAAGTTACGCGAAAGGACGACCCCCGATTTCGAAGGATATTTGAGCCGGAAGCGCGAGATTTATTTGATCCCCTCGATCTGTGATTCGATGATAAATAATTAAGCTTCAAAGATGCAAATAGACAAGAAAACTTCTTTAAGAAGATTTCGCATTTCATTTCAAGTTTAACATATAAATTAAAGTAACTTTCACAGAATTTTAATTTAGTATTTAAGTTACTTGAATATTTGTGCTACCAGAAGTGTAGAAATTTCAAAAAAAGATCATGTACAATTAAAATTTTGTTAAAAAAATATCAACTCTAAATTAATCAGGAAATCCATCTCTAGAATGTTTCCTATATGTTATAATACGGATTGTATGAAATACAAACTTAGAGAATATATAAAATAATAACAAATTGATTGTTTCTTTAAAAATAAAGTGTAGAGACTTGTAAAAATTATGAGATAAGGTAGTGATTGAATAATCTGGAATGTTTCCAGCATCCGCGAAAAGATGAGCGCGCACATTTTGCAAAATGGCGTCGCGACGCCGTCGCTATCGATCGCAATGGCGACGCCGAGAGGCGTCGGCTACAGCGCCGGCGTACGAGATTGCTAGTCGCCAACCTAAAGGGAAAGCCCATCGCGATTCTGTAGCTTTAAAGTTAGGGCGATCGAACGTCGTGCTCTTTTGAAAATTTTAGCTTCTGCAGCCTTAAAGTCCTTTCTCGACTCAAGCTGCTCTTCTATGCAATCGTTCTAATAGCGTTACGTATCGCGTTTAAATCGCTCTTTGATCTCTGACGTTCCGCCCGTTTCAGGATGACAAATTCGTTCGTTCGACACGAAGATAAATTGGGCCAGCTTGACCCGCTTTAACGAGACCGGACCCCCGCGGAGGGGCCCGGAATTCCTGTGGACCGGATGCGGGGGTGACACGTCGGCGCCATTGTTCAAGAAGTGGTCGGATACTGACGGATACTAAATTACAGACGCAAAAGATTTGCGCAGCGTCTACGTCTAACGGCCCCTAATTTGCCCCTAGTACGAACCAATTACGACCGCACAATCGTATTCGGCAACCGCCGTTTCGAGATTCGAGCTGTCGGGGTCGAAACCTCCCGCTGAAAGGTGATTCAACGAATTCCGTTTTTTTGGTAGTTTACGCAATTTCTCGATTCGAATATTTATAAATTTTACGCAAAGATAATCCAATCCCCGAAGCACTAAGATCGTTAAAAGAATATAATGCCTTTTTAAAATTTCCGGGCTTTTTAGTTCGAGAAGCCAACGCTTTTTAAGAAACATCCTTCCTCCAGACTTTCGCGCGATGTAAATTCTATTAATTCTTTCGCCGATTTAAATAATTAATGTAATTAATTAAATAATTAATTTTTATATAAATTTTTATAACACGGTGTTTAGGGATGGAGTTTCAGATTTTAATGGCAAGGGCGAATGATTCAAAAACGATCGTGGTTCATCGGGATGATATGAACGGGATAAGGGCCACGATAATCGAGATGATATTGCGTGGGTAAAAGAGCGGTGTCCACTTACTTTGCCGTGTTCCTTGTCGAAATCGCAGTCGTTGGGATCGACAGGGTAGTTCCCGGACGCGTTGCCGAAAACGAGCTGGAGGTTGGTGCCCGTCGCTGCGAATGCGATCTCCGTATGGCCTTCCCGACAGCCATTTTGGAAACGTACTTGACGTTCTTCGAGCGGCCGGTCTCTGTAACCAGTGTATCTCACCTGCAAAAAAAAAAGCAGAAATATTGCTGTTAGCGATATACACGTAAATGTATGAATTTTTTATCCGAGGAATAACGAATGCAAAACAGTTATTAAGATGCATTAAAGCAAGCTAATTTGAATCTTAAGAGGTACGGACTTAATTTGCGTGTGTATTTTTAGATTTTATATTTATAGATTTGTCATTAACATATATAGATCTAATATATTATTAGATTTTATGTTTTATCAAGTTCCTTTGGACAAGTAATTTTGCAAAAATGAAATACGGAAAATTAATTGCGGTGTCGTAAATGTCGGGAGCGCAGATCAAACAATATAATTTTTCAACGATAAAAATTGTTTAGTCAATATTTCCTAATAATTTCTTAAAAATTCGTCACTTTCAGATTGCTAGGAAAAAACCTCGATGTCCCTTTATTGTCGTCTTAATGAATCGATTAACTTGACGATATGCGTGGAGATAACGTATAGGATTCTCGACCGTCACTTGGAAAGTTTCTCCGTGATTCATAAATAAAATTGTTAAAAGACGAAACAAGACGTAGAATACTAATTCGCTGCCCACGTGGGTGATCCGCAGGTTAGACAAATTCGAAGAAAGGACAACATTCCTACGGCATCGCGTATTTCAGATCGGCGAGCAACGGGAAATCCTTTGCCGTCCCGAGAATTCTCACTGCGCATTGCGCCACGTAAGTCGAAAGACATTTCTCGGGATATCCGATTGATCGGCGAATAGTAATAAATGAACCTAATGTGTCGATTATAAACATGATAATTAATTCTCAGAATTAACACAGCTGCGTGATTTCACGCGAATCTAAACGTAATTGCGATGAAGGTCGCTTAAAAAATAGGAACTCTGATAATTATTTATTTATTATTTATTTATTTATTCGTCCTACTATTCTCAGAAATAACGTTTTTGAGAACTAAGGCCGGTATTCATAGTCCGTTCTTATTTTAAGACGTCTTAAGTAATATCTTAAGATGCTAATACAGCTCTGTGATTGGCTTCCCATACAGCACAGAAATTGCAGCAATATTGCAATAACATTGCAGTAATATAACAATATTGCCGAAATGTTGCTGCAATGTTCTGTGCTGTATGGATTATGACATCTTAAGATTGTACTTAAGACAATCTTAAATATAAGATTGTCTTAAGTATCCGACTATGAATACCGGCCTAAATTTGAGAGCCGTTAAATAAAGTTGTCAATTATAATGCTCGTACTACTAGCTTGCGTATTTACAAACAGAATCCAATTCGCGTGTACGTCGAGCATAGTGATGAAACAAATGTGCCAATTCCTGCGGCGTAAGGATACTCGTGACGCACCTTTCCATTTCCTCGTATACATTTGCTCTCAAGAGTATCGCGTACTCGACGTTACTCATATGTTTATCAACGCGAGTGTTTCCCCTTAAACACATCAATGATCTTTGCGTGTCCTTACGTGTGTACTTTACGCGTCCCTCCGACGTGACGCACTCTCACCTTCACGTACGTTTCCATTTAAAAATACTATCGTAATAATTTAATTTACAGATAGATATAGGAACTTATAGATTTCCAGCAAGTTTAGTTCCCGTAATAGGCAATTTCCTTCCGAATCGTGACGCTTCCGAGCGTGATCTTTTCGACGCAACGTATCCGTTATCCATGCCGGCGCTTCGCGCTCTCGTCCTTTTTGCGGCGGACTCACCTCGCTCTCGCGGCTCAACCTTCTGAACAGCTCGTCGCTCTCGAACTTGGCTTTCTGATCGGGCACAACACGCGGCATCTTGAAGACGAGCCGGGGTGGCCGCGGCTGTTCGTACAGACCCATTCCGTCGAACGGCAGCACCCCCACCCCCGCATGCTCGCTCATTGCGTGCATCATCTTCGTCGCCGCGGGTCAACCGGACCTCCTGGACGACACCCTCTCCTCCTCCACCTCCTCCTCTTCGCGGACGTCACCGAGGTCGACTGGGACCTCGACTATATGTCACTATCGTTGCTTAGTTCCCGCGAGATATCGCGCTTCTCGGAGGAAAAAAAAAGAGAAGCCCCGAAAGTTGACGGGGGTCGAGGGATCCTCTTTTCGTTATCCTTTTTCGCGCGATTCACCACGCGCTCGATCCGCGAGATAAATCGCGAGGAGACACTCTCGCAGCAACGACACACACGTTGTGGCGCCTCAGTGAAGACTGGAGCACCGGAAAGCGCGTCGAGTTCCCCCACGCCAGAGTTCTCGCTCGCTCCTGGAGCCCGACACGCCTCTGGACCTGTCTCTTATACACATCTAGATGTGTATAAGAGACAGTTCTCGCTCGCTCCTGGAGCCCGACACGCCTCTGGACCGCCCTTTAATTCTCCCTCTCTCAGCCGTTGAATCACGGGCTTCTCCGACCAGCCAGCCAGCCCGGCTCCCGATTCAACCCTCCGAAGCTGATATCGTACACCCGGAGCGGCGAGCTCGCGCCCCGACGCCGAGGGTGAAAGAAGGAGGGAGCTTTTGCCCGGCAATCTGGTTTCACGATTTTATAAATGGACGGAAGAGCTCGGACTCGAGCCGTTTATTTTCAAAGCGCTTCGTAACGCGTCTTATTTTCTTTCAAACGAGGATTGAACTCGGAAATACGCTTTAACGAAAAAGCTCGTATGAAGTACGATAGTACGAAGAGTTTAGAATAATCTGTGCGGTTGTCGGGGTACCTTCTTGAAATTTACGCGATATTCCAAACGCTTCTGTTATCTTCCACATTTAACAATTATGATCTCGTGACGGCATTATAAATATGAGTTATACAAAAATTTTGTTAACAAAGTAATAAACAAATAAATAATAATAGTCAATACTTTATGGGTTAACTAGATCATTTAACATTCTTTCTATAGCAATCCAAATACCAAAGATTAAAAAAAGTTCATGTAGAAAGAAAAAAGCTAAAATGTTTTTTTATCATAAAATAATCTTAAATCCGTCGCTACAAATATTCTCGAATAAATATTTTCTAAATCAATAAAAAATTCCGTGCAATTTACATGAGATTTATTCGTGTTAAGTTAAATAAGGCAAAATTCTGTTAGCTACTCATATTCCTACAGATTACGTCGCAAGAAAACCATTCATTTCCGAAGACTATCAGCACCTAAACATTTCCGCAGGGAACCAAATCGAATCTGAACCAGCCGAGAAGAATAGGGACGTGAGATCTTCGCTGTTCCCTCGAAAGGCAGCCATAAAAATTTTTTTTCGCGCTCTTGACGATACGAAGGGATGGCACCATCGGTTTACAAAGCAATATATACACTGTAGCGGGATCGGCGAGAGAGTATCGCGATTGGCTGGCTACAATGTCCCTCGCAGGGTGTACGGGAAGTACATACGTGTCGGACAGAGGGGTGAAGGGGATGCCCATTTCGGTCGCCGGATGCCCGCTTAGATGATATAACACCGCGTGTATATCCCCTCGAGGGAAGAGATCTTCATCGTCTCTCTCTCTCGAGTGGCGGGGCTCATCCATTTGAGAGGATCATTGTCGAGGATCCGCGCGCGATTAAGATCAACGACCCTCCAGCGAGCGCGCGATCCATGGCGTTACCGGTCATGGATACCCATTTATCCTTCTTTCCTCCCTTTTTGCTCCCCTCCCCCTGCTCCTCTTGAGCGCCGACGATATTACGGCTTCGATTCTCCAGTTAATCCCACTGTTCCGTTCGTCTCTTATGTCCGTTCAATAATGAAATATTTTCGTATTGTAAACATTTGTATATAAAACAAACAGCGGAACTGATCCGTCGATCACAATAAGTTTTATTACTGTCCTTTGTGTAGAGTGTATTTTACGGAGTCCTCCCCGTTTTAAGAAATTTGAAGCAATAAAAGAAGGTAACATCCGGTGGACCGCTAACCTGGATAACCACAAAAAAATAAACGTGGTTCCTTCATTGTATTGGTTTCTCGAAAATGACTCATCCTTCTAACATTACATATGTTTCAAATTAGAAATAAGTAAGCTTTGTCTTACCGCTGCATATAACAGAAATATTTTGTTGAATATAATACAGAATATGTGAAAACAAATGTCAAGGTCTTAAGACTGAAGGGTCTATTACTCAGGTAGAGTAAGGAAATTCTTTACTTTATGGCACATTATTTTCCCCGACGCAGTTCCATGCTTTACTTTATTGTTTTGTTTTATTACCACCTTTATGTCCTAGAAATAAATAGTATACTTTCTCTTTTCACAATATTGTGCACAAAATATAAATTTAAAATAGTATGCCTGTGAAAAAGATTATTTTGTTCCTTTGTTTCCCCTTTTAGATCGACTACTCTTTAAAATTGTTCCTTAAAGTTGTTTTTTACAATTCTTATTTTTTTGAATATTATCATGTAGGCACACATTTTAATCTAATTAATATTAAATTCAAATTTCATCGACAACAACTGGCCAACCGTATATTTCAAATTAAAAACAGTACATACGACGTTTCGATCCTAAATTTTGGATCCTTTTCAAGTGCACTAATACATATAAATTAATATTAATAATATTTACACAAAAGAGAGAGTTGTAAAATTGTTATAAAATTATAACATTAAATATAAAATTCGTTGGGCAAGTCGTGCGTCGTTTTCTTTCGCGCATTTTCGTTCGCATGAATATCCAAGCGTGGCGAAAGAGAAATTTCACGCGCGTCTCCGGACCGAGATGAGCGAATCTCCGCCTCTTACCGAGCACCATTGGTCCAGCAGCCTCCGCCAATCGCAGCATCCTCCTGCGTCTGTGAAGGGAGGAAGTGCACGCATGATGCACACGGATGCACACGCGCGCACGTGCGTGCGTATGACATATTTTGACTGCGTATATGCTCGTGCAAGAAGGGCAAAGAAACATGGCTCGACATGGGTCCGTTTTCCTATGTCGCCTCGAGAAATTAGATGTTTATCTATATTTTCTACACAGAGACGTATACACGTGTGTGCACGCGTACGTATAAACTAATCTTATATCTTAACTTTGTAATTTGCAATTTCACTCGCAGGCTTTAGGGAACATAAAATAAATGTAGATTTATTCATCTCCTTGAGAAACTTATGTAAATTTCGAGGATGAAATTTGTGGTTTGTCGCATTTTGTATTACAGTCTCGATTTAAGAAACTTGAACGAAGCACGTGTTTAAATTTTATAAATGTAGTTGTAATATACAAATAGACAAATTTTAATCAATTATTCGATTTACATTTGCAAACCTTGACATTTATTAATACCTATCTGTACCCAATTTATGTTATAAAGAATAATATTAATTTTATTATTTTAGAAAAATTTTGCAACTCCCACTTTGTGTGTGAATAGTCATATATTTAGATATTATTAATTGCATTTATGTTTTTGCCTATGCGAAAATGTCACTTTTCTAAAAAATATATTATTTTATAATTATAAATCTAAAAATCATTTTGTGGAAATATCATTAATTAAAACGATACATAATAAACGCCCGCGTCAACGACTCGCTTTTCGCGCGTCGCAGGGCGACGAAGATCAATATCGCGAACGTTTCCGTTGCCAGAGAAACTTGGATACTCGCGCTATATACTGCAAACAGCCGCACTATCAAGTATGCAGGATGTCGAACCGAGGAAGGATACGAAACGAGGACGAGCCTTCCTGGCAACGAAGGGCGTACGAACGTCACCGTTCTAGGGTGAGCACTCATGAATTATAAACGTTACTCTTGATCCAACTCCGTTTAATATTTTACCAGTCTCTTTCATCGGGCTCTCTTGATGAAAGCTCCGGGGATCTAGCGAAAACCTCAGTGCTAAAAATATCCTCGTAGAGACAATCTTCGAATCAAAAGCGATAAAATAAATAATATGCTCGGGCGACATTATAGCTCTCTACAAAAATCATTTGTATATCAAACGATACAATTATGTGCATTACGTTCGTGCAGTTTTTTTATGTTAGATAAGAGATTTGAAATAATTAAAAAATTAAAGTAAAAGAGGGCTAATGAGAGTCAGTGCGATTAATAATGCACAATAAATATAATTAACGATTAGGATAACGTTACATATAAAAATTTGGTCGAACGTTTCGGCTCATCTTTGGGCCATTTTCAACGACATAATCCTGCATAATTCTGTTATCGTTTCTTCTCCATCTCACACAAAGCGCAAAGACACTCAAATAGAATTCCCTGATTCATAAACGGTTGGGAGGCCGATTGTTCTAAATGTCAGCCATGTGGAACGGAGAACAAACAAAAAATTACAAAAATTGTTGATGTGCATCGCAGATTACATAAAATTATTAAGAATAAATTACAATGAAAAGAGTCAACGTTAAAGTGTGATAGACACTTTAATTTTGACCGTTGACCTCCAAGATTTTAATTTTGACTGTTCGTGACTTTTATCATATTAACGTTGACTCTTTTCATTGTAATTTATTCTTAATAATTTTATGTAATCTGCGATGCACATCAACAATTTTTGTAATTTTTCATTTGTTCGTAATTGTTTTCCGTTCCACATGGCTGACATTTAGAACAATCGGCCTCCCATTGCCTCCCAACCGTTTGTGAATCAGGGAATTCTATTTGAGTGTCTTTGCGCTTTGTGGGATGGAGAAGGAACGATAACAGGATTATGCAGGATTATGTCGTTGAAAATGATCCAAAAATGAGCCAAAATGTTCGATCAAATTTTTATATGTAACGTTATCCTAACCGTTAATTATATTTATTGTGCATTATTAACTGCATTGACTCTCATTAGCCCTTTTTTACTTTAATTTTTTAAAATTGAGAGTCCTTAGCTATCGTACTAAAATAATTAAGTATGTTGTACTAAAGACAGTTATATTAAAGGCAATCTTGACTTCAAGATTTACTCAAGAGTTAAATATTTTTTTCCCCAGACCTCGGTTTCACGCTCTGTGACGTCGTCAGAGAATTTATGATTATACTCGTTCTTGCTGCTTTTGCAGGTGAAAACAGCCAGACCGACGGTGGATGTGAACCCTCCGGAGGGCAGACCTCACGTCTCGTTCAACGCGAAGAGGCTGCAGCTGGAGCGCGAACGGCAGGCGCGGATTCTCAGGGACAACTTCATTCTGCTGAAGAAACTTCGCGAGATCATGCACCGGAAACGACGGGTCGCGGAGGATGCTCAACGGGTCCAATGGCAGGAATCTAGATGCGTCAGGGTTCGTTAGGAGGACAAGACTTCAACAAGATACCTCTTCGCCATTACAACATTCGCAATTTATATGCACACTTGTTTTTCGTTTTCTTTTCTGTAATGGAAGAGTAGCCTATAACGTGTACGCAATTCTAATCGACCTTTGATCTCTAGCGAACCTTTTTCTACCTTGACACAGTTGTACGTTTATCTGCCGCATGGATTTCTAATAAATTTTTTCGAATATTCTTCAATATTTCCAAAATTGTATTTTTGTTTTTTCCCACTGCACTTTCTCGAAATCGCGAGATGATCGATAGATTTGTAGAACTGCCTGAATTAATAATTTATTACGATAATTTAATATTATACACCTTTATTCTTCTAAAGATAAATTATACGAAATTTTTTTAATCATTGAAATATAATACTTAATCTATATCTTGTATCATCGAAATTCGCTTTTATTTAACAATTTTAATTCATATTTTAATCGTCCATAATCTAATTTGCTAAACTAAAATAAGCTGCGAAATTGTTTTATTGAAAATCACGTTGATGCCGATTAACATCATTTGTCTCTCTTTTGTTTGGAACTCTAATCGATATGTATCATTAAATGTGTCGTCATTAACGCATCGAAAAGAGAGGCTAGATTTTTGCAAATAATATCGCAATTTCTCGACGGTAATGTAAACATCTCTTGCATTAACGTATATTATAAATTTATATACATATTTCTAGCTATTAGGAAATTTTATACTCGTAATATATTACAGCTAAGCTATAATAAAAATCATAAGTAAAATAAATACTAATCACTATCATAATAAAAATAAATGCTAATTAATCTTCTGTCAGTTCATCAATCGTCATTAATAATATTAATCACACTAATAATACAAATATTAGAATGCTATATTATAATGCTATAAATAGTGACTCCAATAAAGCCAATATACATGCATTCTCATCTCTCGATTCAATTAAGAACAAATGGAGGAAGAAAGCTACGCTGAGGAAGAAGCCGGCGAGGAGCTTGAAGAGAAGGACTACAGCGAAGAGGATCAACCTGGATACGAATCAACAATTTCGTTGGACGAAATCGAGCGTGATACACGCGTATTGACACGCGCCGAGGCCGGCGAGTGCCTTCACAATTTAGGAAAATGCATCGCGCAGTACGAGCACGCCTATCTCAGCCTGGACGCCTCGGACAGAGGTCTTACGGATGTCAGCGTGATACCTTCCTTTAGACACGTGCGTTACGTGAACGTGTCGGGGAACAGATTGACGTCGGAAGCACTGCGCGCGCTCGAGACGATACCGTATCTGCAGACACTGCGAGCGGACCGGAATCGTCTGACCAGCGCGGAGTTAAAGCCGATGCCCTATCTGCAGGTGATCCTTGATCCTCGTTCCTTGATCCTCGATCCTTGATCAACGGGGTTTAACTCATCGAGAGCCCTCGCGTCCGCGCGCAACGACGGAGTTGCCAGTAAGACGAATTTGAAAATGCAGGAGCTCGCCCTGAACCGGAACAAGTTGACGGACTCAACTGGCATCCGTCATAGATCGCTTGAACGCCTGGAGTTGAATCACAATGATATTCGCACCGTGGTCCTGGATCCTCAGGTCCTCGTGAGGTTGAGGACATTGGAGCTACGCGGCAACGCGCTGGTCAGTACCGCAGGTAAAACGCGCGAAGACGAGGTGAAGTCCGTTATTTATCTCCCGAGATTAACCGTTTGCCGAAGGTGATCGTAAAAATCTGGCCGAGAAATGCCAAGCCTCTCAAACGGTTAAGAACTCGACAAAGCTAGGAAGAGCAAGGAATTCGTACATTACTCAGGCGAAGTCCATTCTGTAAAGTCGAGTTCTTCCCTATTAAAAATCCTTATTCTCAATTATGATCTCAATTATGATTTCAATAAAAATTTTGTTCTCAATTGTGTTCTCAATTGTGATCTCAATAAAAATTTTATTCTTAATTGTGATCTCAATACAAATTTTTCAGTAGGGTTGATCTCCAAGGTTCCTCGCCTGACTAATGTTCGAATTCTTTGCCTCTCGCAGGAATTTGTTGCCCCAGTCTGACGCGGCTCTTTCTGGCCGAAAACCAAATCGAGAAGATCGAATGCCTCGGGACCCTCGTGAATCTGAGGACGCTACATCTGCGAAATAACAGGCTCACGAACCTGGACGGTTTCACCGAGCAGTGTCGTAGCTTAAACTACGTGAATCTGCGCGATAACGAGCTTCCGAGGACTTCAGAGCTGAGAAAGCTAGGTTGCTTACCGAACTTGGAAACGCTCGTCGTCCTGGGGAATCCTCTTCTGAAAGAAGAGGCGGGAGAGGAAGAGGAAGAAGAGAAGGAGTACAGGCGGATCGTTCTTACGATGCTTCCAAAACTGAAGAGGCTCGATAAAGATCCTGTGCTAGATCAAGAGAGGAACGAAGCGAAGACGTTGTTCAGAAAGATTCAGAAGAGTGGATCCAACTTTGAAGACTTCGATTTGAGAGATTAAAGATTATAATCGGATATAAGCGTTGATAATCTGATTCGAAGAGCGAAGAGATCAGGATTTTACTAAATACTTTCATTAAGACGTCTCGATTCTTTCTAAAAGAGTCAGTGTCAACTTTTTTTAGTCAATTATCATCATCAGTTATATATTTAAAAATTTTTATCGATTATTATTTATTTAAAACAAATTAAATAAATTTTTTAAAATTTAGCTTTATCGAAAAACACAAGTCACATTAATTTAACTCAATAACTCATCGACAAAACTCGATTTAACAAACAATATATGTTATTTTAAGAACTTTCTTGGAATGAACTACAGAAAATAATAATAATAATGTATGTTTAAGTTTGAGGAATATTCGATATTTTGGGGACACCCGTTGTAATCCATGATCTACTACTTCGCGCCATCTCGCGGTGATAATATGTAGTACCGATACATTTTTGAGATTCACTTCAGTCGATCTATAATTCATATTTTCGCATTTATAATTTTTCATGTCGTGTATTTCAATGCATGTGTATTTTAATATATACTTATATATGGGCTCATTCTGATTCTTCAAATGCTTTGCGTATTACACGGCATATAAAATGATAGATAAAAGTCTCCTGAATTCTGGCGCGAATTATAGATTCTCTAAAGTGAGCTTTAGACAATAAAGCCAATAAAAATGTTACAATATGAAAACGATAATAATTATCTTAAAAAATATATATATATTATATAATATTCATAATTAATATAATTATTATTATTTACAATTAATATATTTATTATATAATATTACTATATATTATATAATAAATGTATTAATCATAAATAATATATATAATGCCAAATCTAATTATGTTGAACCACATTTGGTTAATTAATAGCAAATATCCCCATACAGCACAAAAATTGCAGCAACATTGCAGTAATATTGCAGTAACATAATAATATTGCCGAAATGTTACTGCAATGTTCTGTGCTGTATGGGATCAAATTGCACTTGTTCACACAGGGCAATTGCGATGAATCATTTCGCCATTACAACGTACATTCGCGATCTCGTGAACTCCCCTCCTTCCCTCCTCCCATTTATTCTAATCCATTCCACGAAATTTATTCCAATAAATTGTCCGAGAAAACAAGCAGTTACGCAAGAAATCTCTTATATAATCGCTATTTCTCACCTGTCCTATATGTGTAATAAACGACAGAATAAATCAGAATGATCGATCGTTTCTTTATCGCCCGTTCCGTTTGAAACAAGGCCGCTCGATCCGAAGATATATCTTGTTCGAGGCGATCGCGAAAAACGTAATCGCGACGAAATCGCGAACGCGGAACGGAGAGAATGACGAATCATGTCCAGTGCGGTAATACTAAAAAAAAAAGACAAACAGGCGCCGTTGACGAGTAATTATTTGTTTTGCTTATATGGATAAATGGAATTATACTGCGCATGATGTAAATATATGTATAAAGGTGTACCATTGCGCATGATAACGTCACGCGTGGCTGGCTGGCTGGCTGGCTGTACCCATGTAATCGAATGCAAAAAGGCTGAAATAAGAGCAAGAAATCATTAGTCTAATTTTTTTAAATATTTTGTAGATTTCATAAAAATATTTATATGCAATAATATTTATATGAAATTGCGTTTCATTTTTATATCAGCCAGCCAGCCAGCCAGCCAGCCAGCCAGGGATTTGCATTTTTCTCCCTTCTCATATCCTTTCTTACAACTTCCCTAACAGCACAGAACATTGCAGCAACATTGCAGCAATATTGCAATATTGCAGCAACATTGCAGCAATATTGGCAATATTGCTGCAATGTTGCTGCAATGTTCTGTGCTGTTAGGGTTCTACTCTTTGCCCGTTTGGACCAACATCTTCGTCTCTTCCGAAAGACGGAGCCCAGTTTTACCTACCGGGAATCTTCTTCCCGGCAGGGAGCGCAGCGTCGGAAAATAATAATATCCATATCCATGTTTACCTGATCTAGTGGACTCGAACCTGGTATTACAGATTACGAGTCTGGCGCTCTACCACTAGACCACACTGCCGCCTCCTATTTCATATTGAATTTTATTTTAATAACATATGTCGTTCATGTCGTCTATGTCGTTCATTGTATAAAATAATAAATGCGCAAACGTACCTATAAACGGCAGTCTCCGTTTAACGTCATCTCTAGGGTTACCATCTTGAGAATCACTTTGACTCGGAGACCAAATACCCTTTCTAGGCTGCGGTCAACTTGGTGCTACAAATGCTTCGAAGCGTTCAATTGACCAATTAGAATAAAGAATTCTATTAATTGACCAATCAAAAAATGCTTCAAAGCATTTGTAGCACCAAGTTGACCGCAGCCCTAGACTGGAGGATGATCCTATTACGCGGATCTGTAAGATTGTATGTACATTGGCCGCGCTCAGCAAAAAAGAAACAGTAATTGTCGAAGAAGAAGAAAATGTTTTACATTTTATGCAACCCATCGTTTTCACGAACGACGCGTGCGACGAGAACTGAACGGCGACGAGGACGAGATACGAATCCGCGTGCGGTCACGTGACCGCGATAATCGACTCTCCGAGAATCGATCGTGAATCGATCCGCGACGATCACGTGACTCGCCCTCGTTATCGGCGGCCGGCGCAACGTTCTCGGTTCTCGTGGTGGTGGTACCGGCATATCGGGCGTACAGGTTATCGCGTCGAACGTTCGCTCTCCCATTTGCCTTCCACGCACCGACCCGAGCACCACGCACCGACCCGAGCACCACGCACCGATCCACCATGTCCGGCAAGCCCCCGTATAAAATCGGTAAGTGGCAAGTAACGCCGAACATCGCGACGCACGAACGACAGCCCGGAATAATGCGAACGTGGAACGGACACGTGCTCGTACGTTCGTTACGGAGCAACGTGAAGTATTCGCCGTTCTGGCACGAACGAGCGCGCGAGATGTTCGATATTTGCTACGCGAGCGTGTCGAGAATGATTATTATAAATTACGCGCTTATTAAAAATATAAAAATCTCGAGTTTAACATGGGTAACCTTCCGGTTTACCAATCGGGATTACACTCGACGTTCTTGTTGAAATTTTTATGATGCGATGATACAATAAAATATTGAAATAACTATTTTATGAAATAATTTTGTTGATAGTAACATCTGTGCGCAGCTTTGCATATTTTGTGATACTATATAATTGTATTTTATAACAATATATTTTTCTCTTTGATCATTCTTACCTTTACTCTTTAATAATTAAAATCTATAACCGAAAAAATATAATCTTCATGTATGTATTATATTCCTTTTTTTGTAATTATATATAATATTAAATATAATATATATATATATATATATATATATATATATTGTATTTAAATTATAATATATAAAATATATAAAATCATTTATATATATATATATATATATATATATATATATATCTGTTAAGAATGAAGAATTTAATATGCTTTAAAATAAATTGTATTTTGCAAAAGTTTCACTAATTGAAAAGATCTGTTTTCGTGAATCGTAGTCAAACGATTAATAGTTAAAGGAATGTAGAAATAGATTGAATCAATTAAGAAACATACAATTAAATATAATATCACATTTAAATATATGAATATTAAATACAATAAAGATCATAGTACGATAATTTGTATTAGAAGTTTTATAATTATCATGAATCAATGAATAGTAAGTTTTTTAAATTATTAAGATAATACTTATAACTAGAAGTTAATTAACTTTTATAATCAAGAAATACATGTAAGAATTAAAGTAATAGATTTAATAATAAATAAAGGAAAATTTATATTAGAATAAAGAGAAATTGATGCTATAATTAACAAAAGATTGACAAATCAGAAATTGTAACTATAATAAATATTTAATAAAATTAGTTGTTATTATTACTTAACTCGACAAAGATCGTAGGAACGTTGTATATCATGTGCTAAAAGCACCGCCGTGTTTCTTTATAATTAGGTATTCTTTTGGATATGCGCTGAGACATTATCTCCATTGCGAAAAGCCTCTAAACAACGTTCCAGAAAAGTAATAGCTTGGGAGCGTCTAAGTACACCGAGAACTCAGATAAAAGAAGGAAGAGGCCGGGGGGAGGCTTGTGAGCTCGTTATGTTTTTTTCCGTAGCAACGAATAACTGCGCTCAGTAGCGCCATTAGTATCTAGGTGCGCTATAAGCACCAAATTCAAACGGTGCGCTGAGTAGAAAGCGCCTTGTTTTAACAATATCATTAATATTATGTATATAATAATGGTATATATATTTAAGATGTTAAAAAATGTAATATATTTTATATAATGTAATATATATTATGTTTTTAGATGTTTCATATAATTAAATATATTTAAAAAATTAAATTTACAAATTATATATATATATTAATATTTTTAAAATATGTTTATTTATAATTATACGAAGCTACTGCTTCTTATTTTTAACGATCACGATTTTTCCTAACTGGAGTAAATTTCTCGACAGCCGACCTCTCCCAGGCGGAATGGGGTCGCAAAGCAATCACCCTGGCAGAGAACGAGATGCCGGGGCTCATGGCGATCAGGAAAAAGTATGGACCATCGAAGGTATTGAAGGGTGCACGGATTGCCGGCTGTCTTCACATGACTGTGCAAACTGCGGTGCTGATTGAGACCTTGGTAGAACTCGGCGCGGAGGTGAGGATTAAGAAACCTAATGCTTCCAACAGGCTTAATTGACACGCGTATATATAATTTATATCTATTAATATTATATTAGTATAATATTATAATATTATATAAGTATAATTTTTGATATCTTAGCGATAAATAACGACTAATGCCGTAAAATTTCACGCAGCTGTTTACTGAAGAAACATATGAAGATAAACCCATGATTTACACATAAATGTTATCTCATCGTTGACCCTGTGATCTCTCTTGTAAATCTGAATACATCGCATTCAGTTGAAAACGTTTCTTTCTTTGACGTATGCTGATCAAAATCGTAGTATACCTTCATATTGATATTTGACAACGAAACGGATATGTGAATAAATATATCTCTTTGCATTTCAAATGGTCTGTCGCTTAACTTGAAAATATGTATAGAATTCGATAAGGATCCACATGTCTGCAGTCGATTCTTTACATTTCAAGTATTTTTTCCGATGTAAATTAATGTCCGGTCGTAATCGTAAAAATTATTTAGTGTTTAAAAATTAGAATCGTGTAAATCATATTATCTGTGCTGTTGAAAGAGAAAATCATTTTGTCTGAAAAATCAAAATTAATTTTCTCAATCTTCTACGAATCAATGTTTGACATGTAAATGTCATTAAAATTGAAAAGAAACGCTATATGGCCAGAATTCATAGTCCGTTCTTATTTCAAGACCGTCTTAAGTAACATCTTAAGACGCTAACATAATTCAGCGTTATTTTTGTACAAACAGATCGATTCTAAAAGTAATTCCGCGTGTAAAAACGCCCACTCGTTTAGAAACCTAATATTTGAAACTGAATTTCAACAAAGTCATTCTTATATTGCAGGTGCAATGGTCGTCCTGCAACATATTCAGCACGCAGGATCACGCGGCAGCGGCGATAGCGAAGACTGGAGTGCCGGTGTACGCATGGAAGGGCGAAACCGACGAGGAGTACATCTGGTGCATTGAGCAGACCCTCGTGTTCCGTGACGGAAAACCGTTCAACTTGATTCTCGATGACGGTGGCGACTTGACCAATCTTGTGCACACCAAGTATCCGCAGTACCTCAAGGAATGCCGCGGTCTGTCTGAGGAGACCACCACTGGAGTACACAATCTGTACCGCATGTTGAAGGAGGGTACGCTCAAAGTGCCGGCGATTAACGTCAACGACTCCGTCACGAAGGTTCGTGCATGCTCGGAAGCATGGCCATGAGAAAAACAAATTTATGAAATTATAAATAAGCTATCAGTATACGAAATTGACGTTTAGTGAGTGAAATTGACATGTATCAATAAATTAGAAGAAAATATCGTTAATGATTGTTAATGGCTCGATTAGAGATAGTCATGTCAGATATTTGCATTAATTGAAACAAATGTGGGATTACGCAAAATAACGACAGTGACGAAACTGATAAACGGATGATAAGTGAATTATGAGTACATCAATACTTGCAGATATCTTGACGCAATGCATGACACTGCACTTCTAAACATTTACGTTTTATATATTTAAACTTTACAAGATGTTTCTCGGAATTAAAATAAGAAATCAAATTAACAAAATCTATTAATATCTAAATAGTGCTACATGATAATAAAGCTAGCTTGACCTTATCTTTTTGACAGAGTAAATTCGACAATTTGTACGGATGCAGGGAATCATTGATAGATGGTATTAAGAGAGCGACCGATATCATGATCGCTGGCAAAGTGTGCGTAGTGGCCGGATATGGAGACGTGGGTAAGGGATGCGCGCAAAGTCTCAGAGCCCTCGGAGGTCGCGTCATCATCACAGAGATCGATCCCATCAATGCGCTTCAAGCGGCCATGGAAGGATACGAGGTAGACCATCGGAAAATAAACCCGACCGATTGTAAAATTGCGTCAAATTGTCATCTCGACCACTGATTGCGCGTCATTACATCACATTATATCGTCAATTAGAATTAACAAGTGTCGTTGTGACCGTCACGATCGTATGACAGTTAATAAATATCCGCAGGTAACGACGATGGACGAGGCGAGCACGAAGGGTCAGATATATGTGACCACTACAGGATGCAAGGATATCATCGTGGATCGCCACTTCCTGAACATGCCAAATGATGCCATCGTCTGTAACATCGGGCATTTTGATTGCGAGATCGATGCCGCGTGGCTGGAGAAGAATGCTGAAAAGACCAATATAAAGCCTCAAGTGGACAGATATCGATTGGCGAACGGGAGGTGTGTTTCATGTGCTGCATGCGATTGCTGAATCGAATGAATTGTACCTCATAACGAATTTGATCACATCACTGTTATTTCAGGCATATTATTCTCCTCGCGGAGGGTCGTTTGGTGAACCTGGGTTGCGCGATGGGCCATTCGAGCTTCGTCATGAGCAACTCGTTCACGAACCAAGTGCTCGCACAAATCGAACTCTGGACGAAATCGGACAAATATTCGATTGGCGTGCATATGCTGCCGAAGAAACTGGACGAGGAGGTTGCGGCGTTACATCTGAATCATTTGGGTGTAAAGTTGACGACTCTGACGTCAGAACAGGCCAAGTATTTAGATATACCTGTGGAAGGACCTTACAAGCCCGATCATTACAGATACTAGTCGCCGTAACTTGATCATGCGTGAAGATTTGCAATAAATTACAATCAAATTATTCTTGTTGTAATTAAACTGGTTTTATATAACATTTGACGAAACATTAAAGTTTTTCTCTTTTTCTATACCGACCTCGTATGACAACCTCGAACAACGATAATAATATGTGAATGTTTAATTCGGGTTAAAATTAAGTCTTAATACCTTAAACACATTTGGTCATTTAACTTTTCAACATCTTTGATTTATTCGTTTTTCATGCAATCGGATAACATTATCGACAATATGTAGAATAAAAAAAATTTATTCTTTTCTCGTAACAATAACTATCACAGATCATGATTATGTACAATTCCATCTATTACCTATATCTTAAATAGCACTGAATTTTCCTGCAAGCAGTGACAGCCACAACCTGTAGGACATACTATCTCTTTAGCGAACCACGCTGCTAAGTGCTCAATGTGTCCACCATGGCCGCAAAACATGCAGGAGTTGCTCGCGCCTAGATTTTTCAACGAAAACAAAACAACTTTGAGATTACAATTGAAATGCCTATTATCGAATCCAACTCAGTTTAAACAAAAGGCTACGAACCTCTAACTGTAACGTGACAAACGATACATTGGAAGCTCAACCCCTTGCAATTAGCGCACTGTGGACCTGGACTGATCTTGCCGCAAATCCGGCACTCGTTTTGCAATTCGACATCTTTTTGTACGTCGAACGAGGACGCGCTCAGATGTTTCAACACTTGTGCCCGAGCGTCCAATAGCTCCCACCTGTGCAACGCTTCGGCGTACGCCTTCTTATAACCGTCGTACAACGCCGTATATTTCTCATCAAACAACCTGCATACGATATTCAACATTTATATTACAGTTTGAAATATACTCGCGCAAGCACAGAACTTTTAGAAGACATTTAAAACATCTTCCATCTTTTGTCTACAATGTTTTTCAAATGTGTCGGTGCTGTCTGTACTCCTAAAACATACTTAATGTTTCTCGCCGAATCTCCAAAGGAGTCTTGAATGACTTTCAAATCATCCAACGATTCCGACCACGAGTTTGACCGGTGTTGCTTCAGATTCTGAAAATTCCATCCCTCCAACGTGGTATCTGCTAGATGTATTGTGTGATAAGGCGAACCACCAGGCTGCAAGGAAATATTGAATGGAACAAATTCACAGTTGAGACACATATCAACTATATACAATATATACGCAACACACACGCACACAATATACAACCCACGCACAAGAATTAACGTCAGCATTTATTTAAGTCAGCCGCAATGAGTTATTAACGAATAAAATTATATGAATTCTCTTCACAGAGAGATGATGATTATTTGTTTGTATATGAGGTATATGCATAATTGATTATGGCAAACAGCACATGTCATTTAACCACTAACTGCGATTTGCTATTTAAAAAAAATAGCGTGTTACTATACACGTTATTTTTCCGTCTTTTTCATCCATTCCATCGATATAAATATGTAACGCAAAATTCGTATCTAGATTCTAATCAATCGCAGTGAACAAATCTACTCGGTGGTAACACTTTCAGTCCGATGCTGAGAGACGAATACAAGATATTAATTGTACAACCGAGAGTCCTACGAACCAAATCCAAGTATATTCCAAACACTTTGTTCTAACGAAACTCGGAGATCTTACCTTCAACCACCATTTTCCTATGGAAAGCCTCTATAACAAACGTAACATTATATCGTTAGCAGTGATATATATATATATATACAATTAGAAAATATAAAGATGGTATACGCCGGTAAAGTATACAGATTCACTGAATAGTGTCTTCAATTTATTAGTTAATATGTAACGCGTTATATTGTTTATGATCAAATGTGCATACCATACCGTCGTATTCGTGTTAAACATTATACAAATTACACATCACTCTAAAAAAATGTCATATATTCCCTCATGCATCGGAAGAAAGAGACACTGTGCTGTGCATAAAAGTCTCAATTCTTATCAAATACTGAGGAACGCGTATGCAGAATAGGAAGCAGAAATGTGATCGGTGAACATATGTGTGTTTGTAATGTACATATAATTTTTCTCGTCAACTTTGCGAGGCAAATGGTCGCGTCAATGCCGCATCACGAGGAGAAATTTTCAAGTGACACACAACCTGCGCTCCTTGCTCTTTCGTACAAATTGTATACTTACACTGACGTTCACGGATTTGCTAGTTAGCCTGGTTTGCAAAGCGTCCGTATTCTCGGATCGGTAGCTGAGTGCACAGCTCAGCATGCCGGCCATCTGAACATCAGACTGCTTAGCGTAATGCTGTATTCTAAATAAATACAGAATAATTACATATGGAGTAAATATATCAGATCAATTGATGACGTTAATCTAAAGAATCGCATATTTAAGTTAAAAATTTTTATAAAGTCCATATGTTTCAAAAATTAACATATAATCTTCGTTAATAAAAAGTATTAATTTAAAAATTATTCTATTATATTTGATTTAATATTATTTAGATCTACACATGTGTCCTCTTTGTATACAATTTTAATTATTATAATTAGTAATAACAAAATCAAGAGCAATGCTTACAAGAAATGAATTAAGTTTTGGCCCCAGGGATGTACGGGCCATGGAGTATTGCCATCGGGAAAATGACCTAACTGGCAAGAATTCTGCTCAGTATTGGACGGTGGCTGTGAAATGATTAAACCAGCTAAGCACCAAGTCTGAATTAAGTCAGGTCTTTCCTGCGCAGAAGCCACGTTTGCATTGTGTTGATACATGGCCGAAATGTCAGCGGTGTTGATTCTAAAAAAAAATATTTTCATTTTTAAAACGTCGCGACGCTAGAACAATATGTATAATTGTCGTACTCACGTATATTTTTCGGCGAGCTCCTTATTGACGAAGAATAATGATGAAATATCGTATATCATAACCATCGGGTGACAATTCTTGAAATATGATCGATCGTGCATTCTACCCGCACCATGCAATCCACGTCGAAGATCCTTCTGCTGATAGAATTGTGGTTACATAGATAATGCATATATTATAACACACACGACTTATTTAGATTGAGAGTGGTATAAATCGTTCTCGTATATTATTAGGTGAAATTTATAGGTGAAATTATATGATGAAATTTTACTAAAGTGATGTACACAGAACGTTGATTTAAAAAAAAAGTTTAGAATAAAAGACATTTTTCTTATTAATAGCGCACAAAATATGCAAAAATTATTGCTTCAAATCTATTTCTTATTACACTTATAAACAACAATCGATATCGTGACCAATTTGAGATCCCCACAATCTTATAATTTATACCACTCTTATTTTTATCGATTCCAATATTCCTTACACGGTCTTGAAAGTAGTACGAGCTGATAGACATATTATCGTTAGTTGGCACGTAGGAACTTCGGTACATATGCATGAAAGGTTCGCCGTTACCGATGCTATTGTCCAAGGCAGACAATGCTCTGGGCGTCGCATCACCCGGTTTCATCGACGATCTTCTAGCGTAAGAGGGACGGCCGAAACAAACAAGGATACCTGCACAAGAAACAATTAGAAAAGTGCTAAGTTAAAAGACAAGCGTATACGCACCTACACAACAAAATTTGGCGCCGGACGTTCTAGGAAACGGTATGTAGGAGTCCTGATAGTTCGTGCAGATATTGGTGGAGCTCAGAAAATTGCTGTTATCCTGCATGTGATACACTAAGTGACCACTCTCGTCCTCGTCTTTCTTACACATCTGTTGAGCACAATATAAATCAAAATTTTCATTTGAATGCTACATTAGCTGCGTTCGGTAATGCAAATCTGAGGCGTCGGACGTGCTCTTTTACCTCGCAAATCGTTCGGCAATTCACATCTCGGTTCTTAGATTGATTGAGGATCACGTGATTCAAGCTCTCTCTGCTAGCTCGCATCTAAGATTTGCAATGCCAAACGCAGCAATTAATGCAAAAAGAAACTTACTTGCTCCAAAGTCATATTTAATTGCCGGAGACACGGCTCCAAGCACGATCTGTTCTTCTTGACGCGATGTTGAGCGGTTTGAACGAGTACCTTCAGCAACTTGGTCATCGTCGCGTTATCGATTGTTGTGCCGGGGCAAAACTGGAACGTTGGTTGCGCGCTGCATGGATAATTTACGGGGAAATTTACTTTTAATATCACATTGTAATTCTTTGTACATGCGGTTATCGTACAGCTCCTCTCCACCACGTCCATCGCGTTCACCTGAATTGAAATGCAAACGTTAATTGTTTCAAATCGACCGATCTCTCGTGAGTTTAAAGTGACGTTACCTCTATATTTGGTATATTCATATTTATCAAAGAAAACTCCTGCTGCAAACTCTTTGGCTGAGTGGGAGACGAGACTTTTTTGGAACTGTCTGGAAGGCTGATCGTTTCAGACTGCGGCACGGGCTCGTCTACTTTGGTCGTAATGTAATTTATCTCAGGCTCGCTCTGAGAAGTGTTCAACTGCAGTTCTTGAACGGACTGCAGAGTTCCTACAAAGATATTTCTTGTATATAAACAATTTTCTCACAGGAATATCGCGTGTCCTACGCACTTAGATTACTCTCTTCGGAATACTGGCTATATACTGACAGGCCATCGTCCATACCATTACTGCATAACTAAAAATGACAAAGAACATTTTTATCGTTCGCAATTTTTATAATTCACAAAACTGTGAGAAAGATAAATCGCATCTTACTTTCTTTATGAAAGGACTGATTTTAAATATCCTTAGACACTGATCCTTGGACCATGTAACAAGTTCAAACTCGATATTTTCTACAAGTAAATACAAATAGAGTTACATAGCGGTACTTTCTATAATTTCTTTCTATAATATACTTCCAATAATTTTCAACAACCTAGTTTCAGATGCCGCCATTGAAATTCAAGTACAACATCTGTATGACCCACGAACGTATATATCGGCGCACTGA
Source organism: Aphaenogaster rudis (assembly GCA_003063815.1). Lineage (NCBI taxonomy): Eukaryota > Metazoa > Arthropoda > Insecta > Hymenoptera > Formicidae > Aphaenogaster > Aphaenogaster rudis. The sequence continues at coordinate 138,484 of NJRL01000540.1, forward strand.
GGTTTGACGTGTTCCACAGCAAAAGACTGTTTTCTCCACGTCGTAATTGCGGCACCACTATTGTCACTAAACCTTCCCCAAAAGGCTGTAAAATATATAGATGACGCATCATACGGAATAGTTACAACAAAAACTCTTTTATATCTATGTTTTTCTTACCGTGTATCTTGCTCTCCACACAGGAGAATTTGTCGTCAAAATACTCTCGGCCCTGCGTGGATTAACAATATCAAAGATCTTGACAGTGCAGTCTTGACTCGATGTTGCCAATTGATTTTGTTGAAAGGGACACCAATCTAAACCATGTATCTAAAATTTGACTTTGACTTGGATACTTTCTTACAAAAATTACTCTAACTAATGCAATAAGACTGTATACTTTTGTCAAGTGGGCTGTTATGTATTGGACAGGGCTCGTTGCCTTCCGCTGGTCCCATATCTTGACATCTCCATCATGTGCTGTGGCTAAAGTATGCGACGACAATGGATTCCAACGTACTTGAGACGATCCCGCTATAGGAGACGTAAGAATGTTTGTTTTACCAGTCAAGAAAGAATCATCCAAGTATGTCTTCTATCTTACCAACTGCAGACAAAGACAAACATGGCCTCCTTTGATCTCGTATGTCCCAAACGTGTATAAACGTGTCGATGCTGCAAGAAGCGATGATATCCGGTTCTTTGGGATGCCAATTCAGGTCACTGACTACCCGCGTGTGGGCTTTCAGGCTCTGCATAGTTTGCAACTCGTATCCTCCCGCTCCATTGAAACTTAATATTTCGATCCGCGTATTGCTCTAAAAGAAAATTATTCCAAAGCAAGAGAATATGTATTTTTTTCTATATATCTTTTCTTCCTATAGTTCATTTAATAACATAGATTTAATTGGCAATACACGCGCACGTATTTTTCCATAAAAGATACACAAGATCTTACAGAAATTGCACACAAGTGGCAATTTAAATCGCACGGGTTCCATTCGGCAGAGCCAACCTCGTATTTGCTCTGTCGCTGAAACTTCTTCACCGTGTTCACATCCTCGTCCAAATGTTTCACCGCCAAGTACCTGCGTCTAGAGACGAGGCAGAAAGAATATAGACAATTTTCGCATTTGCGTAGAATCAACAATAGCAGGTTATTCACAGGACAGTAATAGAGTAATCGACAGTCCTTTCTTACATAAAATATCTTAATATCTTTGAGGTGAACTCTCTCTACCGAAGACTGATATAATTTATAGTATAAATTAATAGATATTAATAAATATTTGTCGCAGGTAAACGGTTAGCTTTAAAGGCCACTCACCCGGCCAACAGAACGTAGTTGCCTGTCGCATCCACGGCCATGGTATTAGCCTAAATGCAACAAGAAAAAGGGATAAACATAAACGCTCAGATCTTCCTCATTTCTCCGGCGAGATATACGCTGTTATTATTCTGACAAAAGCGATTGCGCGATGCGCTTTCTCGACCAACCTGTAAATCGCGATGCTCCGTGACCACATAGTCGCTGTTTCGTTTAGACATTTTGACTGAGTGAACTTTCAAAAGCCCCTGTCAGTGACAGGCTGTCATACCATCCTGCTCCGATCAGTTCGATCCTGCGCTGGTTCCGCGAGGTTAGAATCGTACCAATTGAATACAGCTGAATACAGCTCGACGCGCGCGCCACAGTTAAATCGCACACACACGCATGCGCGCGCATACAAATACACACATATACAGAATGTTTTATATGCACAAAAGACTTTGACTAAACAGTCAAAGCATAAAAAAATAGCATCCAATGGAAATACTAAATAAGAACGGTATTCCTCGTTGTTAATTAATTTAATAGACCGCTTGTTAATTAACTAATTATTCTTCTATATTCATCGCGATACGTCTTCGATCTCTGGCGTCATTTACCGTCTCACGTCTCTGTAACGTCACGCTTGCGCTTGTGTTAATTCGAAAAACTCTAAATTGAACGAGGCGTCCCGGAGATAAAGACGCGGCTCTGGTTCAAATGGATTTCGTTTAATTGCCGTAATTACGTAGTCTCTTGGACTTCGTGTTCTCCTTCTTTCCCCCTCCACCGATATTCGATGTTTCGACAGGTCGTCTCATTTCAAACGCAGGGTGCGTGAGAGACCGCGGCCGCAAGACCCTGATACTCCATTTCGGATAGAAAGAGACAAGCTCTTTCTGTTCACGGTCTCGTTCGTACGCACACATACGTGCGCAGGGCCGAATCAACTCGTAGGGGGCCCTTAAGCCGTCGTACGTATGAGGGTCCTTAAATACTTTTTGAGTACTAAAAAAAAGACAACAAAAAATTTAATCTTCTCATTAAACTGATTTAAATACTTTTTCTACAAGAAATTATTTAGATTATTTTTAAAAAATTTTATTACTAAGTTTTTTGTACATCTTCAAAATTTTGTAGACATTTTTTTCTTAATTTTTTGTTTTGAAAAATTTTTTTAAATAATAAATTCAGGGGCCTTTGTAAGAGCCCTGGGCTTAGAATCGGGTAGAGACCTCCGAATCAGAGTTTAGACATAAGGTGATTTTGTCAAAATCCTGCGAGAGAAAAGGATATATATTCACCATCGCTTTCTCTCTTGTCTCTATCTCTTTCTCTTTTCTATCTCTTTCTTTTTTTTACTTTTGACAAAACTGACGGACCAATCAAAACTGGTTATCTTACGGCCAGACTCTAAGATTTGTTTTCTGTTCCTGGGCAGCAATCACGTAACTTTTCCCCTAGAGCGTAAACGTGAAAAGTGAAAAGTTTTATGTAACTATCTCTTTCTATTGGTGTTGAGTAGAAAGAGATAGTCACTTAAAACTTCACTTTTCACGTTTCCGCCCTAGGAGAAAAGTTACGTGATCGCTGCCCTGAACTGGCTGCACTAGTTCGGAGTTTATCTTTTTCCTTCCAATGTGGAGTAAAAAAGATAAACTCTGAACTAGTGCAGCCAGTTCAGGAACTAAAAACAAACCCTAATTCGAGAATCTCTAAGGTCGGTATTCATAGTCCATTATTATATTTAAGACCATCCTAGGGCGGTATTCATAGTCAGTTCTTATATTTAAGATCGTCTTAAGTACAATCTTAAGATGTCGTAAACCAATCACAGAGCCGTATTAGCGTCTTAAGACGTTACTTAAGACGGTCTTAAAATAAGAACCGACTATGAATACCGGCCTTAGGTACAATCTTAAGAAATTATGAACCAATTACAGAGCCGTATTAGCGTCTTAAGATGATACTTAAGACAATTTTAAAATAAGAACGGACTATGGCCGGTATTCATAGTCCGTTCTTATTTTAAGACCGTCTTAAGTAATATCTTAAGATGCTAATACAGCTCTGTGATTGGCTTATGACATCTTAAGACTGTACTTAAGATGGTCTTAAATATAAGATTCGACTATGAATACCGGCCATAGTCCGTTCTTATTTTAAGATCGTCTTAAGTAATGTCTTAAGACGCTGATACGGCTCTGTGATTGGCTTACGACATCTTAAGACTGTACTTAAGACGGTCTTAAATATAAGATCCGACTATGAATACCGGCCTATGAATATCGGCCTAGAATCGGGTGGGCCCATGCCTAAATCCGCCCCTGCCCCCTGTAAGGGGAGCGCGCGCGCGCGCGCGTGCTCCGCGGACGCGTCACGCACACGCGCGCGTCGCTGACGTAACGCGATTGGCCTAGCGTACGCGTGCCTCCCCCTCCCACTCGCGCGAGGCTCGGGCGCGCGAGCGAGACCGAGAGAGGCCGAGGGAGCGCGCGCGCGCGCGCGAGCGAGAGAGCGATACGGGTGCATCCCCCACCCCCACTATTGCTATTTCTGTCACGTACATACGCGATGCGCGCGCACCGCACGCGCAACTACATACAATACATACGTATCTACGTACACGCAGTACGCACACATACACACGTCTGCGTTTGCGTCTCTACGTGCGCGGTGAACGCGGGCTTGACACCGAGTCGCAATTAGAGTTGGTAAACTGGTCGAGCTCGCGCGCGGCGGAAGGTCGTTGTTGTGCGTCGTCGGGTTGTGCGGGACGGGTTCGGCGAGATCGGCAAGTGCCAGCGCGCTTTCAGAAGGCGATCGAATCGTGCCCGACAGTGACCGTGATACTACGTATCAGCAGCGAGCGACAATGTCCGTGATTATGGATTGTTATCGTCAGTAGCGGGCGTTACTCGTGAAGACCCTGTCTTCGGCATACATATATACATATATAACATCTCCGTCTCCGTCGCTCTTTCCCGCCGCGCGACAAGCTGACAGGTCAGGCTGACCCGAGGCTGAGATTTTGACGTCTCCTGTCAATCCGGGAGCATCGCGAGATTCCTTTCGCTGGGTGCTCCGAGTGCGTGCGTGTGTGCGTCCGTTTGTTTGTTTGTTCATCCGCTTCGTTTCGCGCGGCCTTCGCCGGAGAGACGGTTAATTTTTCTCCCGAACCCAGTCTCGAGGAAGGAGAGGCGAGCGCACCTTTGTTTATCGGTGGATTCGTCGCGTCGCGTCGCGTCATCGCTCGGTCTCTCGCTCTCGTTCCCTCGCGTCCCTTGTGTCCCTCTCTCTCTCTCCTCCCTCTCTATCAAGTAGCGGGCAGCGCACATAGGACAAGTACTCGCCTGTGACTCCTCGGGGAGTGGAGGGCCTTGATCTCGCGTTCACCAAGCCCGCTCTCTGGAACTCGATCACCTTCCCTCAAATCCTTAATTAGCTGTCTGTAATGTGCAAGTACAGCAAGGAAACCGGGAAGACCACTACGTCGACAATTAATCTCGTGCACTCAAAAAGGAAAGGAATTTTCATACACATAAAAGAGATGCCCAACGACCCGATAAGTCCACGAAGTCAAAGAAGCTTCCTGACGTTTCGCTTATACTGAATGGCCTGGCCGTTGAGAATCTGAGCAAACGTATCTAGATTCGCCTGAACAGCGAGCGACACGGCCTCCAGAGTTAACGAAATGTCAACGTTGTAAGGCGGGCAAGCCCGGCCAAAGGGGGTACGACGCAACGCAGTTTTCAGCTCTTCAAGGCAGGAGCCACAGTTTCCTCGCGTAATCAGAAAGATCGCTGTTACTGACAGGATGAAGCTACTGGAGAATACGCATTTGGAAGCTATAAACAGTGCCTTGTCCATCAAGACCGGAGATAGCAAGATAATCGGGAGGTAACGCAAACGGAGACACTTATCTTGAATCCTTGAGTCGTTTCGATATTATTTGCATTGCGTCTTTATCGTTGCAGGATCGAGAGTTACTCTTGCAAAATGACAGCAAACGACAAGCAGATGTACAAACGATATAACGCGGAGCAGGGAGGTACGCCGCATGATCTACAAGCTTTATCACCACCGCAGACATCCTTGGGAACGTCGCCGGCTCAGGGATGCTTGAGGTATCGTAGAGAGATGCCTGATGTCGTTAATCTACTCAAAGGAATTTACTATGTTATCGTTCGGTTCAATATCAACTATCTCGCGCTGATTGTGTCTAATTTTCGAGATAAGATTTTCTTATAAGACGTAAGTTGATAACGTTGTCATCTCAACACTATTTCCCTCCCACAGTCGCAGCGTTTCCGGTGACGAAGAGGGTCCGCTATGCGACACGATCAGCAGAAAGACGTTGTTTTATTTGATCGCCACATTGAATTCAACCTTTAATCCGGACTACGATTTCTCGGACGCCAAGAGCCACGAATTCAGCAAAGAGCCAAGCCTACAATGGGTAATGAACGCGGTGGATGGTAATCTCAACGCTACTGCGGGAGATCACTATCGCTCGTTACGTTCCGCTCTTTGGGCGGCCGTTGACAAAGAGATATCATTGCACGGATGTGATATTTACAGGTAAACAACCGGCTGTTCACGATCGTCTGGTCCTAATGTAAATAAAAAAAACAGGAGGTACACGATCTCAAATGTAAAAACACGTTTTACAGTTATAATCCGGACTTCGCGTCAGATCCTTTTGGAGAAGACGGATGCCTGTGGTCCTTCAATTATTTCTTCTACAACAAAAAGCTGAAGCGTATCGTATTTTTCACGTGCAGAGCGATAAAGTAGGTTCTAAAAAAAAGAGACGTTTCCTTTTTCTTTCTTTTAATTTTGTAATACGATTTATCCGTTTTGTTTCGCAGTCCTCTTTATGTGCCGGATTCTGGAGTTGGTAGTGACTTCGCCATGGATGAAGATGACGAAGACGGCTATTAAATCAATGCGCGCGTGCGCGCGCGCGCACACATATACACATACACGAATTCGTGTTTGCAATTCTTAATCTTCAAACTTTTAACTATTTCATACGACTCTGATTTCTATTATAAATCAGTCAGAACTATTTTGGATACTGCTTTAGAATTTCTGCGTTTGTCAGTCATCACTAATATGTCACTTACGGAAAAATCTTTCTTAGACGATAAAAGTCTTACTTTCGTAGTTTATATTAAGATATTGATCTTTTAATCAAATCTCTCGCGAGAAATAATTTCTTTTAAGGAGTAGATTATATATATATATACACCATACTATCTCTTTATAAAAATCCTTACAAATTTATTAGAGCAAGCTATAGATTCTTCTCTGTCTTTGTGATGTGATTACGTTATTACTCTCGACATAATATTAAACATATATTTTGAAGGCAAATTGTACGTAATAAAGTCCAATAATAACTCTGTTATATGTCAACATTTTTTCACAATCAGTCATAAAGTAACACTAATTATTACCCTCAATTTTATAGTAGTCTTAATGTTAAATGATTAATTATTAGCTTCATTAGAAGCACATATAGTTTATTTTATTTAATCTTTGTCGTTAAGTGAAATATCAAATAATATAATGAAAAATGTAAAATTTCGCATACAAGATTAAAAAATAAAAATCGCGCGCTCTCTCGTTCTGGTTAAAATGAGCCACGGAAATAACTAGACCTAGTTACAAAGTTAACCAGACCGCGTACTTCCTGTCATGAAAATAACTAGCTCTGACTAGCTTTCGATCCATCCTGTTTCTTATCATGATCACACGTGTTTTATGCTCGACGTTCAAGCGTACGTCAGTGCATCAGTGCACTTTTATCTGAATGTTTAAACGGCATTTCGTGTTAAGCAAGATTCTCGGGTTAGGTAAATCCGCTTTGAGAACCCTCAACATGATCCGGTTCCTGGTACGTAAACACAGGCAACTTTCGCGATTTCGAGGACGTTGTAACGTTGTAATGATTTGCAGATCAGTCTGAGTATTGGAGTATACGCCGGGATATACATAGCACAAAATTATGAGGTACGCACATCCGATAAGATAAGAGCTGTTCTTTCAACTTTGATTGATTTATATGTAACGAAATAAATATACATAAGTCGCTAATCAACTCCTTCCTTTATGTAAACAATATTTGAATTTTTGTCCCGTTATCCGTTGTATTTGCTGTCTCCCTTAAGTCACTCCGAATTGAAAGCTATGCAAAGCGATGTGTGCCGTATGAAGTTCCTAATGCAATACAGATACTTTTCAATTCTCTGAAGCTGATTTGTTTTTGCCACAGGTGCCACGAGTGGATGAACCGGCGAAACTGTATCAGCGAGTACTTCAGTTTCTAGAAGAGAATAAAAAGAAGCCATAGCGTAGCTGTAGCATATGTATCTCTCCTGAGCCACTTCCATTACTAGAAGACGAAGCGTATATATACCATTACCGATACGATGTAAATGTAACGTTTAGCTCTCGGGGAAATACCGATGTATATATATGTACTCATGCAATGTACAAAGATAAGCCACTCTTAATTTTCCATACATTTATTTTAATAAACAATATTTAAACGCATGACACACGCATGTCCTTGCAGAGTATAATAATTAGCTATAATTCACGCGGGCGCGTATGCCGAATACTTACAATGCTGCCTGACCGACTCCTTCACATCAAATGTACATGAAACCCCCGCCGGAGTACTCCACTCTCGTCTGGGGCTCGACGAACGCTAGCCAGTCGGACGCATGCGTCGGCAGCAGACCCATCGACTGACACTTGTACAGAGCTAACGCAATATTCACTAACTGTCCTAGGAAGTACACGAACTTTTGTCCACACGCGTGCGTACCTTCGATCACTTTGAACGCTGAGCAGAGGAAGCATGTGATTATAGAGCGACGTCGGGCATTTACGCCTGACAATTTCAGATCAACTCACTTTGTTGGAGCGTGAACAGCGCCTTGACCGGCTTGATGATGAGCATACCGACCATCATGATGGGGAATATCGAGACGGAGCTGCCGGCCATGTACAAGATGAACAGATTCATGGGCACCTGCTTGAGGGGCCCCAACGCCAGGTCCCAGGACTTCTTTATTATCAGGTGATTGGAGTCAGTCTCCCTCATGTACTCCACATTGTGAAAGAGGGAACCAGTAGGTGTATACCCTGGCGGAGATGGTATCTCCATGTTTTTGTCCTGTTTCGTTCTGCGAAGCGCAAAGGGAAGGTTTAGTTTATTAACAATCATAAAACGTCAGAAGGCAGACCTCCGTTCTTTCCAGCAGCACCCTTTAATCGAGAATAATACGAATTAGAAATCGCAAATTAAACCGAGATTAAAGTTAATCTCCATTGGTGGAAATGGACGTAAATATTACAAAAATAATAAGTCTGTTCGTTTTAGCTGAACTTCTTGCACAGCTCATCTTTCTCTTTTGCTCTCCAACGTGAAAAGAAAAAGAGGAAAGGTGAACTGTGCAGGAAGTTTAGCAAAAACAAACAGACCTAATATATATTACGGGATTCGATCGGGAAGGTACAGAAAGCACGAAAGATCGCGGAGGGCGCAGCTGAAAAGAACGGACGTTAATATTTAATGCGCGAGTGGTTGGTCAACGTCGGCGAAATACGTCAAATCGACACGTGCACTGATTCGCGCCTTATATTACGCACCTGTGCGAGAAGTCCAGGGCCCATTTCGACCGCTTGGAACCTTGCTTCGAACTCGCCGTCATCGTCATCGGGATTATTTGCGCTGACGAACTCGTGTGCTTCTTTGTCCCTTCTTCTTCTTAAACCCCAGTTGGATATCCGATGTGTTTGTCCCTTCGATAAATTACTATGAACGATGACGCGAATGATCAGTGACATCCGGAGTACTCCGGAGTAGAGATTCGTAGTGGTGATCGCTGCGCCGATTAGCGGCGGTTTCTTGAACTCGGGCGTAATTCGAGGCGTCGATAACGTTGCGCCCTGACGTCGAAGATATCAGGAACGTGATAAACTAAGGGAGGGAGGAAGGGTTCCCTGCGAAATATGTAGACATTTGTTGATATTCCACACATCCTGCTCCTTTTTTTCCATCCTTTTTTTTTTTCGTATACATGATACATAAATTAATGTGTATAAATAGAAATGAAATTGTAATATTAAGTATAAAACTAGCAACGTTACACGGTCTCGTCGCATCTTCGCAAAGAAAAGGAGTCGATTGCGACATTAAAAAATTAATGCGATAGATTACAATGGGGCGTACGGTATAGATATAAAATACGAATTAATCGGTCATCAACCCGCGGACTACACACGTAAGTCTGTGAGACCCGGCAAAAAATTTCAAGTCATCAGCATTGAACATTTCTCCTTAAACGTTTGTATTTTGTAATCTAACAACCTGACTTGAATTTTGATTTCATACTCTATGAGTAATCTCTACGAGTCTGGCATTCTCCTGGAAAAAGAATTGGCTGAGAAGTCTGCAATTTTACCAGACTTGTGTGATAAAAAATATGCGGCTCTCCAAGAAAGCCAATATATATATATATATACAAAAGCGTGTGTAATCCTGGGGTTAATGAATAATTATGTGTAGAGACAGACGCGATGCGCACAAGAATAGGAAACATTGAAATATGCATAAGGATACGTCTGATTGCCGGCAGTGTGTGTGTGTATATGTATGTGTGTGTTTAATTTATTTTATATATATATATCATTATCATCTTAATACAAAATATGTACACACAACATGACACGCACGACATGTGTACGCACGCACGCACGCACACCCGCACGCACACGCGTACACACATGCGCGCAGTCGCGATCGAGAATTCAAAAACTACGAATCAAGGCTGATGGCAGTGTTTGTACCTGATACTTTTAACGACCTATCGGAACTCTTTGACAAACGTATTCGCTCTTCCGGCTTCAGGATCTCGGCTATAATCTTCTCGTCGGTGCGCCGCTCTTGCGACGGACGCACGACCTCCGAAGGCTTCTTTTTACGTTGATTCCCCGTGTTGCACGATTCGCTGCTGCCGCCGACACCGGCCGAGGAGCCCTCCTCGGCAACCGATGCCAGTTGCACCGTTTGTATCTCAGTCAGAGTAAGTCTTCCGTTAATCTTGCCCTCCGCAGGACTTACAGACTGCTGCTGAGGGCTAGCCTCGGAGCTAGGAACAGGTGATTGCAGGGGATTCTCTTCCGTGCCGATCGGTATCTTCAGAATGTTAATTGGTTCGACATAGAGCTGCAAAGTCGCAAATGATTTTACAATTGAAGAGAAAGAAGGAGAGCTATTTATATATTTTTAAATTTCATTAAGTATATAATATTTATGTAGGTAACGAATTTAAAGAGCGGCAAGAAACCGATAAGAGACGGCTTCAATATAGTTATTGACTCATAAATACCATCACACTGACGACAAATTTAAAGACGAGTTCTTCGCATGACTGTACTTCAAAGAGTATTTTATTTTTAACAGTTACTTCGACCGATTATGTGTTGCGCCAACTATACAATAACGCTGACGCGAACGCTGACAGTCATGCAATTACGCAAAAGTCGGCACACGGAAATGTGTGTTAGAAAGAACTTACCACATCGAATGGAGAATCCAGAAACAGTTCTTGCAGAAATCGCCGCGCTGGCATTCTGTACGTACCGCTGCCAAGGCGAGCAGCTACGTCCGAAAATAAGCAGGTATCCTACAAAAAGCGAACGACATGAACATATATAAAGGACACTCCTGCATGCTGATACATCGCAGAAATAAAATGTATAACGATACCTGAAACTTCTCGGGATACCGCTGCCTCAGTCTAAGTAACGATTGACGACTGTGACGATACCACACTGGATTTGCAAGCCGTTGAGTGTGTCTAAGTATATCTCTATACAAACACGATCGAATTAGACATAATGTATCTCAACCATAAGATTTTTATCATTCACTTTTAGACATCAAAAAAGGACTTTGTCTTAATTTAAATCAATTAAGAACTATAATTTCAAATTTTAACATATCAATAAGCAATTTTCTATTTTATTTCAACTACACAGCTTTACCTTCTATCTTTAATGTATGAATAATCTCCCAAATGAATGTGTTTTTGGTACCTTCGCAATTTCATGTCCTGCTCCGTACCAGCGTCCTTGCCACTCTTGCTGCGATAGCAAACGAGACATGTGCGACAATGTTCGGTATCGGCGTCGCATTCCGAGCTGGACTCCTCATCGATCTCTGTTGTTTCCAACTCGGATCTGATGCTATCCTCGAGAAGAGTCGGCTGGGATGGCTGAGGAGGCTCGGGGAAGATCGTGAGCAGTTTCCTCGGTAGGCAGACACCCATGTAGAACAAGTTCTCATTGTCGTCCTCCGGAGGAGGTGGCGTCGGTGTGAGAACCGCATTCTCCGCAATCCAGCTGCGGGACGAATCGTACTCCGACAGACTTTGCAGCGAAAGACGGCCGTCTAAGCTATACATCTGCAAAAACAAAGACTTTGTTGTCTGTCGTTTAAAGACGCCATTGAATCGTTGTTTCCAAAGGTGTAAGCATGATTTTTTACATACTTCTAAACTACTTTGAGAATAACTCGGCCTGCGATGGCGTTGTAAACTACGTAGTCGCGCGTATCCTTCAGCATCTTGTTGGCTTAGTCTTTGAATACTTGAAACAGGACTTGGAGTTTCGCCTCTTTCTCTGAAAAACAAAAGAAAACACAAATTTAATATTAAAACGCAGATATATAGATAAAAATATATTTGTATCTTTCTCTGAATTTAAACTGTAAACCAAAAGTTAAGAATTCTCATTAAGCTACAATATTTTAACAATTGAAATTACAATTACGAAGAAATCCACTTCAGATTAAAATCGTTCTGGTTTTCTCACAATATGTATTTTCATCTTTAATCTTCACTCACAAAAGGAAGTATCGTCGCGCTTCGAGATCCGTAGCCGCACTTTCGGATCGATTCCTGGTGCGGCGCACGATCGGCTCAAGTAGTTCCGGTTTGCCGTCGCTGAGGCTACGATGATGCCGCTGAACAGGAATCGGGCTTGGCATAGGGTACCTGGTCGAGGGCGGTACTACTGGCCAGTTGTCTCCGCGTCGATGCCTGACGCACGGCCAGTTGAAGTTCACCAGTGTGTCGGCTCCGGCTCGTGTAGTGCCGATCAGGCTAAGAGCGTACATTGCGGTGGCGCGTACAGAGTAATACGGACATGTTTCCGCCATGGACGTGATCATCTCAATGATACCCAGATGACTCAAGTGTTCAACACCCGCAACGGACGTGCCCGCGTGACCGAGGGCCCAGAGAGCCGATTTGACCTTGAGAATGCCGCCGTTCGGCCCGACGAAGTGGTCGTCGCGCGACGACTCGGTCTCCAATCTCCAGCTTCGCTCCGGAGTAGTGTGCCTAGAATCGTCAACGCTAGTTTTACGACGTATTTCAATCAGCGACTCCGTCCGCGGTTGACTCGCCGTGTCACGAGCCTCGTTCTCCACCGTTTCGTAATCGGGGATGGTCTCGAGGCGACTGATCTGCTCGACGGCTTCATCCGTGCCGGATTCCTCTGACATGATACAGACATCGTCGACAGCGGCGGAGGCCGCCGTCGCCGCCGCCGCAGCGGCGAGACGATTCGCTCTGGTACATCGCGAGTTGGACTCCGAATCGCGACCGCCAAACTCCAGCTTGAATCGCTGCAACACTCGGGCGAAACGCTGTATCACGTTACGGCGTAACAGTAATTGCATTCCTAGGTCGTGCTGCGCTAGCTGACCGATCAGATGCGGCGGCATGTAGATCTCCCGCGGCATCATCACCACATCGTTGCTGGGCCTTCTCTGGTAGCTCCCAGTCTCGTCGCGTTGACGACACGTCAATGCATCGTGTATCTCCCCTTCTACAAGACCCACGTATCGCTCGGCGAAACCACCGGGCCCGATCCATTTTTCCAACTCCTCGGAAGGTGCGGCGAGACTCGCGAAACCCTGCTGAAGAGAGTAGAGTCGGATCTTCAATAAATAACCCTTGTCGCCCAGGTGCTGCAGCCACTTATCCCAGTCGCGTGACTGTCCGCCCTGCTGCAATAATGCCTCCAGATACTCGGTCTCGTCGCAAGCTTCGTGTAATGCTTCCAGAGCGGCTAAAGCTACAGCCGTGTAGCTGTCTGATAATCGATCCGCGAGTAATGCCATTGCCCAGCGTACGGCGTCCGTCATTCTGGCGCGAAGAATCAGCCGTAAGAACTGTGTAGCGTAGAGACGGGTGCTCCACAATGTCGCCTCGGCGATGATCTTGCTCAATACTTTCCTGTTGGGACCGTCCCGGGAATAATCCAAGCTGGAGACGATCAGTTTAATATAGCAATCGTGATTAGTGGCCAGCGCGAGATCCTGCAGTTTCTCCAGCAGGTTGAAGCTCTTGAGGACCACCGTGCCCTTGGCCGAGTGACTCAACTGGCCGAGAAAGAGAAAGTATTTTTGGCAACACGTGGTGGACATGTGACGCGGTGAGAACAGGCAATCGTGCGCGGATTCGGCGGTGCGGATATTGCCGATCTGTTCAGCGATGTCCCCGATCAGCTCGTTGAGCAGTCGCGCGCCCTCCGGTTCATGCAGCTCCAACAAACAATTTAATAGATCGCAGCCGGCGAGAGTCGCCTCGCGGGCCAACGTTGCGCTCGTGCCCAGCTCGACTCTGCTATAGCAGTTCCACGACGGTTTAAAATAACGCACGAGTCGTTTCATGAACAGCCGATGATCGGAATCGTGAAGGATTCGCGTCGCGTCTTCGCGCGATCGTAGAATTGCCCGCACCACTGGCCAGTTCCAAGCAAGAGCGTCCTTTGAGCTGAGCACCTGCGCGTCCTTCAACAGAGGCGTGATAGGTGACTCCCTGCCGATTCGCAGCCAGTGTCTGCCGGATGGCCGTTGACGCCGCGGCAGGGTCGGACGTAGCCAAGTGCCCGCTTGAAGAATACGATCGAGAAAGAGACTCGCCGGGGTTGGTCTACGTCGCATCATGGTGTGCATTCGCTCAAGAATGGTGACCGCCGCTAGCGCCTGATGCTTACCAGCGCTCGCGTGTTCTAGCAGATTCGGCAACGGCGGCGTGAGATCGCAGAGCTCGGATGGTAGGAGCGAGTGCGCGAGATGTAGTAACGCGCCCAAAAGTACCGCCGCGCGCACCGAGATGAACGTATCACTAGAGACAATGGTTTCCGCGAGAGCTCGGTGCAGGCCGCACTCCAGAAGAACATACACCAACAACGCCGAATGTATCTCCGTGATGTTGGGACAGTGCGACGACAGGGATGGCAGTATGGATTTTCCCTCGGCGGCGACGAAGCCCTCCGACAGTTTCCACGAGTCCCGCGATCTGCTGGGATCCACCGCGGCCAGCGCGACGTCTGGTTCATCGGTCCACGTGGGTAGTGGCAAGTCCAGTAGCTCGTAGAGTAGTTCCAAAACAGCACCGCGCACCTCCAGTTGGTCCACATATAGAATATCCGCGATGGCCTTGAGACCCGAATTATTGTCTGGCCGGCAAAAGTGAAGGACGCCTGGATACGAGCGCAGGATGCTCAAAAGGGCCAGTTTACTGGCGGCAAATCTCTGCTCGCGTTCCTCCTTGGTTCTTTCCATGCTCAAGGAATGAAGCTCACAGTAGGGCGCGGCGAAGCACAGGAGGGAGACGCTGCCGCGTGTGTCGGGATTGTTAAGCAACCGTAGCAGCACCCCGACGACGGACTCGACCGCAACAGCGCTCTGCCCGGTCATCGCGGCTCTGGCCAGCGCGCCGACGCCGCCGCAGCTTATCAGCAGATTCGAGTTCAGGACGCCTAACTCGCACACGACTGCTAGAAATGATTTAAATGCACGATCCCTCTCCTCTATGCCACCGTTCGTTAAACTGATCAGAGATCTCGCTAGCACGGAACTGAAATGCTTGGGGGCTAATACTAGGATCCTCCTGACGAGTCGGAGAGCTTGTATCCTCTCCATCTCGTTACGCAGGTTTACATCCATGCTACGCGCCAGGAAGTACGGGTACTGCAGCCTGTTGATCGCGATGACGTCCTGCTCCTTCTTGAGCATATAACGCACCGCTCGTAGCGCGGCGGCGCGCACCTGCGTCGCCTCATGGACCAGCACCACGCGTAAACTATAAAAAAAACATTTTTACAATCAGTAATTGACAATCGACATATCTAAGACTTGGTAATTGGGCAGATGTAGTTGTCAGTGGATTCTTACCAACAGAACAGATCCTCCGCGGAGTATCCATAATCTTGGGAGTCGGTTTCGCTAATCAATTTAACAATAGCATTGAGATACGCTAGCTTCTTTACGCTTGGAACATTGTGCCGCTGGCAAAGATTAGTTAAGACCTCCTTGACGTTCTCCTTTAGTCCTACACAATACATAAGATTCTTCCTCTAATTCATGAATAATTCGTAACGAAAAAAAAAATAATTATGTCTCGCGTATTCTCGGACGAAGAAAGACCAGTAGCTAAAATTTTACGCGATATTAGCCTCGATTTATGATAGATGTAATAAGTTTTCAGTCTTTTGCTCTAAGCTAAGTAATCTCCAATAGAAAACGTTTCCTGCACTGTCTTAAGCTCTAAACTTTATAGTTGAGATCTGACTGACTCTTAACACTAGAAGTACCGAGCATATTTGATAGTTTTCATTTTTTTTAATTAATGCAAATATTTTTGCATAAAAGATAGGATCTTGAAATTTTTTACTTTTTATGTATTATGAGTTAATAAAAAGTTAAAAATTTTCAAAAACGTATCTTTTGCTCAGAATATTAATCTGAAAAATGGAAACAGTCAAAAATACCGCTCGATACTTCTAGTGTTAAAGCTTAGTTGAGATTTGGCTAACTCTTATAGCTTATTGTTAGTTGAGATCTGACTAACTCTTAAAACTTAGTTGAGATCTAGCTAATTCTTAAAACTCAGTTGAGATATGACTAACTTTTAAAGCTCAAATTACGACTTAAGACAGCGTGGTAAACGCTTTTTGTTGGAAATTACTTGACTTAGAGTAAAAGGCTAAAGGCTTACTATACTTATTTTAGATCGGAGCTTACGGACTGATCTAAAAACAGGATAATAAAGTCTGGAGTAGAATTGACTGGCTAGTCCTAAATACTGTTTCTCTTTCTCTCTCTTTCTTTCTGACCTTTTCCGTTTTTATATCAGTCCGAATATATGGATACATTCTAAACTCTCGAATGGCAAGAAATCCGTATCATTCGAGATCGCTGACAGGTATTTCGCATTTTTCGCCGTTGAAAAAAGCACGCGGCGAACCGGTCGCCGATCTCGGGGGGGGCCGAGACGCAGCAACGTTGCGCAACATTGCGCTCGCCAGGCGAAAGGTAAATAAACACGCAGAAGTTGCGTGGCGGTCCCGACGAGCGCCGTCGGTGGAGGAGGCGCCGAGGATCGAGGAGGGAGGAGGGTGCGATCCCCGACCGCGGCGGAGGTAGGTAGGTTAGGTTACTAACCTCTTGACAGGTCGAGCTGCACGCAGTTGTCCTCGTCCTGGCGGCCTGCAATCAGAAAAAAAAAAGAAAGACGCGAGGAGAGGAGACGTGAACTGCCGCTAACGTTTCGTCGCGCGATCGCGTTTCAATTGCAACTTTGCCGTGCACGCACTTCGACGGGATCGGCCGGTGCGTAGGCTCCTACCCCACATCATCCAGTTGGAGATTGCCATTGTCCGGCCTGGCTGGACGATCCGCGCGAGAGACCCGCTCCCCCAGGGGATCCTCTCCCTTCTCAACCGTCGTGGTCGCGCTGCTCCTGCTCGACGACGCTCCTCCCGGTGCGTGCGTGGTCGTCGCGCGTCGCCCGCGCGTCGCGATATGTCATTCTCGACCGCGAGCGGGAGCACCGAGCGAGCGTACGTACGAACGGCGAACGAGCACGAAGCACTACGAGTGCAGGCAGGCGTGCGTGCGTGAGTTCGTGCGCACGAAAGTTCGCGCGTGAGTTCGTGCGCGCGAGAGTTCGTACGTGCGCACGCGAGTGCGCGGGAGTGCACGTGAGAGTGCACGCAAGAGCGCCTTATCGACGCTACTCGGCGCGCCGGATTTCGGAGCGTCCCGACGGCCGACTCTACTTCGTTGCTGCCGCGCCGAATAGCAGAGGACGGTGGCGGACGGGAACTCGCCGGGAGGAACAAGAAGACGAAGACGACGGCGGTGGAAACGAGGGCGAAATTTCGCGGCACCGCGCGCGCTTTCGCCGCTCCGATTTCGCGCTCCTCCGCATGCCCGGCTGGCGAAGGCGCCGCGCGCGGTACATACCGCTCGCTGCACTCGTCCGTGCACCGCCCACGGACGTGAGAGACGAATGAACGGATTGCTCGCACCTGTGTAGAGACCTACATATAATAAGAAATACGTCCATAGACATATTAAGGGCCATGGCATACAAAAAAACGTACGCAGTAAAACTTGAACTTCAGCGACCAAACTCAAAATTTATGATATATAAATAAATTTCTTGTATCGCCAGTAATGACCTAGTTTACACCGTGCGTTTAGGCCGCGGCCTATACCCCAAATTCGACCTAAACGATCGCTGTAGGCTACGGTCAACTTGATGCTACAAATGCTTCGAAGCATTTTCTGATTGGTCAATTAGTAAAATTCTTTCTTCTGATTTGTCAAGCAAATGCTTCGAAGCATTTGTAGCGTCAAGTTGACCGTAGCTGTAAACACTTGATAGATGACCTCAGGTCACCTTTTAGGTCGAATTTGGGGTATAGGCCGCGGCCTAAACGCACGATGTATTCGTAGCCAATAATTCAACGGAATTGTTTAGTTTAGATCGACGACCCAACTGGCCACAATTTATTAATATAATAAATTCACAATGTTTCGGCCTGGGATTTAGGCCCTTTTCAAGTCTACAATTAACAATTAAGTACATAAATCAGGAACTCTCCAATAAAGATTACATACATTAATAAATAAATAAAACATGAAAGAAATTACCTATGTTAAAATGGTTAAGATAACATGTTAACGTCAATTGAGGTAAAGCCTTGTGTCCACGATACTAGAATTTGGTCCAAGTTCTAGTATCGTGGACACAAGGCTTAAGATATCGTAATAGAAATCGGTCCGAGATCTTGGACGGAGAGAGAATTGACCAATCGCTTTTGAACAATTCGACCAATTGATCAATGCGATTGGTCAGTTTTGTCTCCGTCCGAGATCTCGGACCGATTTCTAGCATCGTGGACACAAGGCTTTAGCAAAGGCAGCGTCATTGGGCGACAGCACACAAGACGCGTTGACGCGTTACGCGCGGCAAGAAGCGACGCGGTAGCCAATCAACGTGTTGCTTTTCCGTTAGAACCAAAAGTTTATTGGCTACCGCGCCGCGCGTAACGCGTCAACGCGTCCTGTGTGCAGTCGCCCAAAGCCGTCGGCTGTGATCGATGGTATAACCAAAGATCCTCGTCGGAGAAAGAAGATATTTTAAAAGTTACGTTTCCTTATCCCAAATCTAAAAGGGGACTAGAGTTGAAAGAAGAAGAAGAATTAGATAAACAAACCGTCTCTTTCAGGTTAGAGTAGCTCCGACATATAATTTGTAAATAGTGCAACATATTTCTTCGATAAGTTTCTTTACGTTTTACGCATGATGATAGAATTACTCTCGAAACGGGCGATATTGCCATCGAGCTTACGCAATCGGATCCGGAGCTATGCAACAAGACAATCCGATTTTGTAAAGATAGTAGAGGTTGGACCACGAGACGGATTGCAAAATGAAAGAAAGGTGGTGCCTACCGAAGTTAAAGTTAGCTTTATCAACAAGCTGTCAGCGACCGGATTGAGGAGCATCGAAGTTACAAGCTTCGTGTCTCCGAAATGGGTTCCTCAAATGGCAGACAATTCACAGGTCTTTCAACAGATTGCGAAAAGAGACGGTGTATCCTATCCAGTACTGGTGCCGAATCTGAAAGGCTTGGATAGCGCTGTCACAGCAGGTGTGAAAGAGATCGCCGTGTTCGGCGCGGCGTCAGAGGCCTTCTCTAAGGCGAACACCAATTGCTCTATCGAGGAGAGCGTACGGAATTTCAAGGTTGTCGTGGAAGAGGCGAAGAAACATGGGATCAGGACTCGCGGTTACATATCTTGCATCGTCGGCTGTCCTTACGAAGGTGAAACCAGTCCGGTCACTACAGCACATTTATGTGAGATAATGTTGGATATTGGATGCTATGAAATTTCGTTGGGCGATACTATAGGCGTAGGGTCGCCAAGGAAGATCAAGCGTGTCTTAAACGAGCTGCTCCACGTTTCTTCGAATGACATGAGTCACTACGCGCTGCATTGTCACGACACATATGGCCAGGCCTTGGTAAATGTACACGCTGGTCTTGAAAACGGTTTAAGAGTCTTTGATTCTTCGGTCGCTGGACTTGGTGGGTGTCCGTACGCTGCTGGTGCTTCAGGAAACCTCGCCACGGAAGAGTTACTGTACTTTCTACAGGGTCAAGGATTAGAGACTGGCGTGGACTTGGATAAAATAGTCGAGATTGGTGATTACATCAGTAAAGAACTAGGCAGAGCAAATCATTCAAAGACTGGAATAGCTGTACTTGCCAAGAAAAGTCGACAAAAATGCTAATCGTATAATATTTAATAGTGCTTTCTGGCAAGGAGCACATATAGACATCATGTCACACATTTGGCTGTCAAATAGAAAATCTCTCAGGACTTTGGAACCGTTTTATTCTATAGTCAGTTGATATAGTGCCTATCTGTGTTCTCTTGCTGAAAAACATCCCAAATTTAACAAGTGCAAGACAAAACCAAAGCATTTTGCATTCCTAATAACCATTGTTAAACTTATGTATATGATATGTATATATGAAATTTGTAATTATTGATATATTTTTGTATGTTTGTATAAACGGGATTTTATGATGTGTTGGGACATTTGACAAATTCTAGGGTTTTTTTACGTTATACGTAATATACATGTATATTACGTCAAATATGTATAAAACGTAATATACACGTCTCTAAGCCTAAAACTACCTAACCTCATCTAAAATTAATATATTTTAAATTGTCAACGGGGGGATTCAAACGTTTATGTATTCAATCAATTAAATAAAGAATTTTATAAAAAAGTAAAAGTGTGATTAAGTGAAACAATGAATTCCGAAAATAAAATCAGTCAGGTAAGTAATCAACAAACGATATCATAAAAATGAATAGGTCTACCGCCGTGACTCATTTTTCATTTATTAGATTTATTATCATTGCAAAGCACAGCAATTATAATAAATAAATGCAATGTTCAACTTCAACTGTCATAAATAAATGTAATGTTCAACTTCAACTGTCAAGGCCTATCCAGATAAACTTGCATAGTCGCATAAACATATGCATAAGGAAATTGATTAATTTCCTTAAGCCCATCGCACATAAAATGCATAGCGTAGCATAAGCATAACATAAGACCGCTAAACCAATGAGCATCCAGCATAAAGTCGCCATATTGATTTACATAAAATGCGAATTTACTAGGTTTTTACCAATGAAATTGCTTAAAACCTAGTGAATTGTTCACTTTTCGCATTTTCACTCCTTTGGCTGGGTTCCGATTCCCCACCCGAGTGCCCTCAGGTATCGTTTTATCCTTGTTGTTTACTGAATGTTAAACAAGGATAAAACGATACCTGCGGGCACTCGGGTGGGGAATCGGAACCCAGCCTTTGAGATACAGAATTGATGCCCAGGGGGCCTATTACGGTTTTCGGAATTGAGTGAAAATTACAAAAGTGAGCGAATTCACTAGGTTTTGACCAATAAAATTGCTCAAAATCTAGTGAATTCGCTCACTTTTGTAATTTTCACTTTATCCCGAAAACCGTAAAGGTGCCCACAGACAGGACGCATCAAGCGCCAAGCAGCGAGCAGCAAACCAATCAGCGAGGCGATATTTACAGTGGCGTAGAAAATATCGCCTCGCTGATTGGTTCCTGCTCGCTGCTTGACGCTTGACGCGTCCTGTCTGTGGGCACCTTAATAAACCCCCTGATATGTAAAGAAATATATATATATGCATGATGTAAAAGGAAAGGTAAACCATTCCCGTGGATGCGCAGTAGAGGCCAATCAGATTTTCCCCACAACGCAGTAGAGGACCAATCAGATTTGGCCAAATGCGAATGGGCCAATCAGATTTTGCCCACAAATTCAATACTCGGCCGCCATTATGCGCAATGGTTCACCTTTCTTTTTACATCATGTATATATGTATATATACACATGTTACATATATGTCATTTTATGCTTGATAACTCGCACATAATAAAATAAAAATATTGTAACGAGAAAAATCTAAAATTTAGCTATAAATTATTGGTACATTTATAAATTGCAAGTAGAATCGAGAAAATTTATTTCAGACAACCCTGTATTATTTAAAAAAAAGATGTAGGAAATATATTTCTATAAGCGATTAGTATTGGCATCACTGCTCAAAGAATGAAGACACGTGCGGATTGAGCAGGATTGAGAACCTAACCTCGACAATCAGTGGACGTAGAAAAAAAGACAAAGATTGGCTTACATTGGATTGCATATATCAATATATAAAGAAGATAGGAAAGATAATTTAAACAAGAGTACTATTGAAACAAAACATAGAATCTGAACTAGAGACCCTGTGCTATATAACTGTAAGGACAGTTGAAGGCACATTAACCTCTCACCCGAGAGGATCACTCCAAAAACCCCTGGACGTAGAAAAACTTGGTTCAAGTTTCATTTTGAATAATGTTGAGCATTTAATAAATTTCCAATAAAAAATGGAAGCGAATATTATTTCTTGTGCTGCGTGGGTGAAAAAAGGCGTCGCTGCGGCTGTTCCGGAAAAGGTTAATAGTTTAATGATATTTATAGGTTATATTATCTGTCAAAAACATTACATATTTTTTGTGATTTTTAGGTTGAATTAAAGGCCGACGAGCTTGAGAAGATTATAAAGGAAACGCAAGCTGCTTTAGGGTAATAAAACAATGCATTAAGATAACTTACATAAATTTGTTTATTTGAATTCGCAACTTTGTCTCATCTCTTTCGTAACATATTCTAATATTCCATTATCTGTCGATATTTAATTCTTGAATTTAAATTTTGAGTTTGCTAATTAACTTCAGATCGATCACCTCTTGCCGAAACATGGTCTCCTGATAACCGATGATTTTTGGAGAGCATTGAAAGAGTTATTATATCTTAACTTTCTATTATGCATCTACTGTTTTCTTGCAAAAGCAGGATATATATTTAAAAATTAATTAAGATTTTTTTTTACAGAAATGATGATTCTGACAATGAGGCGCCTGCCTCCAAAACTCAATCTAATACAGAAAGTAGAGGAGAATCTTCGACAACTAGCACTGATGAATATAACTTTAAAACCTATGATAATGAATGTAAGAAAAAATTTTTAAACATACCAAGTTTATAATAAAAATATATTTATTTAACTCTTTATTTTTGTTCTGTTTTAGCTGGCAATATGTATTGCCACATTACTAATTTAGCCACTTTTGGTAGCAATGGCAAAGATCCTCTTATAACAAACGATGAAGAAGACTCGGACAAAGAGGATGACATTATCAAGGCTGACGATAATTTAGTGTTGTTTGGGCATGTTGAAGGAGATGCTAGCATCTTGGAAGTATTTGGTTTGTATAACATTGATTAAATGTATAAAGCATCTTGGTGCTAGATAATTTTGCTTAAATAATTATGTATAGATTTCTTTTGGGATATTTATGACAATTTTTTATATAATTGCAGTATATAATGATAAAGAAGGATCCTTTTACTGTCACCATGATATATTGCTACCTTCGTTTCCGTTGTGCATAGAGTGGCTTAACTATGATCCTGCCGATCCAAAACCAAGTGAGTAATATAACGGCATAATATTTACTGTATTAGAAATAGTGTTATAGAAATTATTAACTATATTACCTATATAATAAAAAATGCAATTAAAGATTTTTACGTATGCTTTTAGGTAATTTATGCGCCATTGGTAATATGACTCCTATAATTGAAGTATGGGATTTGGACTTGATAGATTGCTTAGAGCCAGCCTACAAATTAGGCTGTAAACCAAGTAAAAAGAAGAAGCAAAAACGCGTCGGTCATAGAGATGCAGTTCTAGATGTGGTGTGGAACCATAATTATACGTTAGTTAAACAAAAATTAATTTCAGAAAAATGAAATCAATACAATGTTTAATTTTATAATTACTAGGAAAATCTTGTTACAGGCATGTCCTTGCTAGTGGTTCGGTCGATCAGACGGTCTTGTTATGGGATTTGGAAAATTGTAAACCTGTGAACAAATTAGATTTATTTAACGAAAAAGTGCAAGCGCTAAAGTGGCATCCACGAGAAACCCATCAGCTATTGACAGGATGTGCAGACAAGTACGTTTAATTATCTTATTACGATGTGAACATATCACATAGATATTTTACGTGTAATTTTTTTCAGATTAGTAAGATTATTCGACTGCAAGAACGAAGTGCTTGTTAAAAACTGGGAAGCATCGGGAGAAGTGGAAAGAGTGTTATGGAATCATTATGATCAAAATTACTGCATTGTACGTCTTAGTGTATAAAATTAATTCTCGTTACATGTATAATAATTGTATTCCTTTGTAGGCTAGCACGGATAATGGTTACATAGAATACTTTGATATAAGAGGTGACAAACCATTATGGCAAATCGAGGCTCATGAAAAAGAAGTCACAGGTAGATAATATTCTCTTATTTAGCCAGAAACATGTTTTATATATATATATATATATATATATATATATATATATATATATATATATATATATATATATGCATTGTAAGTGTGTGTGTGCATTATAAGTTTTGTAAATCTTATTTCTAATATTTTTTCCAGGTCTTTCTCTTAGTACATCGTGTCAAGGCCTGTTAGTCTCTTGTTCGAACGATGGTATGATGAAAGTATGGGATATTCTAGACCAAAAAAATCCTACTCTTATTTGGGAACAAACGAGTAATCTGGGCGCTATACAATGCCTCGCGGCAAACCCGGATAATGGATTTGTATTTACTGTTGGCGGAGATAATAAAGAGCACAATTTCAAAGTGCTGGATCTTATGGATATACCTACGGGTAGGTATAAATAATTTGTAATACAAATTAAGAGTCATTGTGTTAGTTAATTTTATTCTAATTAATAGTGCAAGAGAGATTTGCGAAACGCGTATCAAAAAATTCTGTAATGGAATCTAAGCGAGAAGAAATGATGGAAGTTACCGAAGATATGGAAAATATGGAAGTTGAAAGTTCAAAATCGTCAAACGTGCGAATGAAAAAGAAAAAACTTAAGGATGTACATCAAAGTTAATTAAAATCTTAATTATATTGAACTAAAACATATTAAAATAAAATTTCATAGAAATTGTAAATAAACGACTTTTGTTACGTGTTTCTTTTTTATACAGACAGTTGATCTAGTGACACATAAAAATTGTTCGATACATAGATAAATATATCTACATATTTGGTAGGCTGATTATTAAAATACGTTCGTGTTTGTTTCTCAAAACATGATTTATTGTTTCCCTGTTAACAGTAATTTCAACCCCATGATTATTTTTCAAGAACCTTACATCATGTAACATTTTTGTTGAAAACAACAATATTTTATTCAAGTATTGGCCGAAATTTCACATTGTACAGTATGAATAATGAATGTAATGTTTTGGAGAGATCGTTTCATTAAAAAAATTTTTTTTAATGAAGCGGACTCTCCTTATTCACAGTGCCATGCTATAAATTCAATAGGTAACAGCACTTACTTAATCTCTCGAGTGAAGAAGAGATTACACAATGCATTTAGAAACATTAATTCAAAAGAATTCAAAAATTTAGTACAGACTCGAAAATACGCTCTCCACTCGGAATTCTCGTGTTCTATTAAAATACAGATAGATTTGCGCCATGTAAAAATAAGCAGGTTACACATATGACAGAAAGGATTTATGTAACTTATACGGTTCCACAAAATTGTAAAAATATTTGCGTGCAGTTGTTTCTGTAAAAGTGGTTATTTAATTACCCGGTTATTTGTCGATTAGAAATTCGTTTGTAAAAGCTACATGGTCTTACGCAACGATTCGTTTGATTAAGAATTCAAGATATCGAGGAAGCAAGTCTGAGGGGCAGTCGTGAGGATTCTTTTTACAATTTAATATTACCAAATATCTCTTGGTGATATCATTCGTTTCTCGAGTTACACAATCCTCAATTTATCTATTTAATCATTTAATTACTCTGATACTGATAGATTCTTATATTTACTTTCATTTTTTATGCAGAATCGTATTACAATGGATCTCGATAGTGTATAATTATCGGGCGTAATATTAACAATAGAGTTTTTACAATACCGTCTTTTAGATACGGTGAACGCTAAAATCACGTTATTGGGTCGAAAGACCAATCACGTTATTGGGTCGATCCAATAACGTGATTTTAGCGTTCACCGTATCTAAAAGACGGTATTGCAAAAACTCTCTAATGTCGTTCTGTTAAAAACCTTTTTCATCCGTTTACTTAAGGAACTGTTATGGTCCTTGCAGCTGCGATTGAATTTTGAACAAACAATAAGAGTTCGCTGTTATAAAATTTTGTTGGGCAGTTACAAATGTGATAACAAGAATGAACTTCAATGATTTTTTTAAATGTGTACATATTTTTTTTTTAAACAAAGAGTGTTACACGTTTCTATAGTCTTAACTCGCTTATTCGCTGAAAATGAAATTTTATCTTCTTTTTTTTATATCAGGGTTATTTCAATACACGAAGTACATGTATATTACATATTTGAAAATTTATGTTTGATCTGTACATACAGTTGCGATTTAACGTTTTTGAATATAATTATAAATTAACAAATTTAACCATGATTGATAAAAGTGCGGAATAAATTAGCAAATCATGGAGATCAGTAAAATAACTTTTCATCAGTAAAATAATTTTTAAGTATTTTATATTTCAAAAAAGTTCATCTCAATAACAAATTAGAATGGAATAAGATGTACATATGTACCAGTGCCAGTCATACTGATAATTATTGTTAGGAAAATCAATAGTACGATATATATATATATATACATATATATATATATTAATATATATATATATATATATATATATATATATATATATATATATATCGTTGTATATCGTTAATTTCGTTAATAAATTCCGAATAGTAACCGCCTTACGACGCGCTTTCTGGCAGTGGTTTTATAAATTCAATGAAAATCAAGGATACAATTACATCAACAATATCTCATAAAATTCCGTTTCACTGATATTTACAATTTGCTTCCTTTCCTTTTTTTGGCATTTAAGACTAACGCAAAATATGTCAGGATAAACATTTCAAATTCAATAAATATTATAGAATAAAAGAATAACGTCCGTAAAGTAAGCGATTTAAGTACATTTTTTTCGCAAAGGACGCGCGAAGAAGCGATGCGAATTATTCAATATTTTGTGCAACGAGTAAAACAGTGATATACAATGTACATATATTCCTATTCTTCTTTCCTTGAATGATGATATACGAATCATGCTTGTCAGTCAATAATATCCCCGCTGACAGGATAAAATGCCTGACCTCGTTGGGTTCGTCATACAACTTGCGACGCATGGACAAACGAGAGACGAATGACTGTCAACAATTGTCGCGTTTGTTCTAGAGGATGTACAGTTGACCATAGAGGTTGACATACATACAATATATTAATTAGAATAATTCATACACACATATGTAACATTAGCATTAAACTAGGCGTCGGTTCCTACATCGAGGCTTCTCGAGTCCTGATTCGAATCGTGCTGGCTCCCGCCCTCGGAGCTCGCGTTGCTCGACTGATCCGAGCCCTTCTTTACCTTGGGCTTGTACTCCGTGATAGTGACGGTAACATTGTTGACCGTTACCTCGTTCGATTGCGCGGTGCTACGGTCGATATTTTTCAGACGCGGCGGATGCCTGTTTTTGCGCCTCAGTTTATCCAGTTTGCGTTCCTTCTCCTTGACGCCGCTGGTCGTGCTACCACCGCCGCTCCCTTCTTTCTTGCCTGGTTTCAGAAGTGGTACATATTGTTGCTGTGCAACCTGGATGTGAGATAGTACAATATTGATTATGCATTAAACTCTGATATCGAGATAATAGCGTGAGAAGTAAGTTGAAAACAAATAGCTGCATTAAGATAAAAAGAGCTTATTCTTCTGTTTGTAAATTAGAGTAAATAGTAATGATATATGTAAATAATAAATAATATATATTACGGAATTATTAAACTGACCTGTTGAGCTACTAATTGGGGGTTTATGCGGGGTTTCCGCGTAGAGGTTCCTTTGCGGACGTCACACATGAGGCACTTAAATGCTTCCGCTGTATTCCTATAAGTGCAGACACTGCAGTCCCAATAATTTTCTTCCAAAACCTTCGCCTGGCGTTTTCCGCTTCCCGAATGGTTCATTGTTCGTTGAAGTCAATTGTAGAACGCTGTACCTTCTCAAAAGAAAGTTTCCCCTCTTTTGAGGCACCCTCGGCCTCATTAAATTTTGCAGTTTTGTGAACACCGGATATTTTCCAACAAAGCGTGACTAAAGATATGCAATAAAAGCGCTAGACAAACGTCTAAGGCAACGTTCCGTACATCAACTAAGCGAGATACACAATAGTCTGTTATAATCAATCGCTCCGTATTGGCCACCTATGTCTCTAAATTGTATCACTCTAACATTACACATTTTCTTCCAATGAATCTGTAACAGAGAAATAGTTTTGTTAATTGGATACATTCAAAAATATTGCAAAATAGAGATATTTCTATCAATATAAAATTAGCAATGTTGCAAATTTATTTCTTATTTTTAATAGTGTGGGGGCCGTGTATGCCCCTATAAAGCGGCAGCCCAGCACCACATTGTTGCTGCGCGCGCGAGCGCGCTTTCTCGCGAAAGTACTTTGTCGCACGGATAACAACATATAAACAAATTCGGCAAGAAGATCTAATAGCCAGACGTCGGTACACATAGTGGAGTCACCATCCTACTCAACACAACCAACCGTGGATGGTATTTTTGGGGAAGACGTTCAAACTCCACTTAATTTCCACTCCCATACATCCATTATATCCAAATATAGAACTCCCAAAATAGGTATAACAACAATCTCAAGTTATGAGTTTACCGATACATCTTGTATGTGTTTAAATTAATGTTCAGAATCCCTCGAGAAGAGAAATTAATAAATACTTCAGAGAAACAGCCACTGTCTTCTAAAAATGAATTGCTTCTCAATGTTTAACTCGAGAAGAGAAGGAAGATATAATTAAGTTTCAAACTAGTTTCCAAAACAGCTGCAACCATCACGCAAAGGAAACTTATTGCCTATTGGCATCTCGTAGAGGCGCATCGCCTTTCACAACACGACACGCTGTTGTCCCTATTTATCAGAATTGACCTCCCGTCTACCCCGAGAATTAACTCACATTATTTACACCCGCCGTTCACCGATAGTAAATTCGCTCACGCTGGTACACACTGGAGATTCCCTCCAGTGTCACACGTTCAGTTCGATGCTCTCCCCTCCCCCTCGGCACAGTGAAATCGTACTCGACGTCGTTCCGCTATCGGACGACGCTCTTCGTATATCGTTTATGTTTTCCTCGACCAAAGCGAGAAACTCGCTACGTCCCGTCTCGAGACGTACGTCGTTCTGCAATCGCCCGTACTCGTCCAGAGTCCAGTTCGCCGCCAACGGAGGCGTCCGCAGGAGGCTTCACCCTGGAGCTTCTTCTTCTTCTTCTACTGTTAAGTCCCCTTTTGGATTTTCGTCCCACGTTGAGTGGGTCAAAGTACCACGATTTTAGTTGGTCTAAAGGACCAGTGGACAGCCTTCCCGGGGATAAAGAAGCACTACTTCCCTGGAGTCTCTTCTGGAGTCCCTCGGCTCGCCGACGACGTCCCGGGGGCCGTCACGCACCCGTCAAGCCCGGAGTCCCGCCGGCGACGAGGTCACGGGTCGGTGCATCCTCCCAGCGGCGAGGCGGATGGAGCTCGTCGGCGCATCGTTGGCGCGCGTGTATGCCAGGGTGTATGCGTGCGTGCGTGCGTGTGCACGCACGTGCGCTCGCGCGCGTCGTCCCGTGTCAATACCACTCGTTACACGCGTGTCCCACCGCGAGTGCCCGCTGGCTCCCCGCGTTCGCGCATTCCAGCGTCCTCGGCGTCGTCGGCAACGTTGGGCAGGGGCTGGAGGGAGGGGGAGGGGAGGGAATCTCGCGGAACGTCACGCGCGAAGGGCGAGCCGCGAGGAGGCGGAGGCGGAGGAGAAGGAGGAGGAAGAGGAAGAACCCGAGGTGGTGGACTCGTTCACGTTCGCGCTACCGAGCCTGCCGTCGACCGTCCGTCGTGCCAGCGTGACGAGCGTGACGGTCGTCGACGATCGTATTGTACCCTGGCGCGTACCGCGGAAGCGCGGGAGGACAAGCGGCGACGTCGGCGGCGGAGGTGGAGGAGGAGAGGATATTGACAAACAATCCGGCGGGGCGATTGCGTGCGGCGGTCGCGCGGCTGCTCCGTTCACGGCGGTCCGCTTCCGCTCGTTCCTGCTCCGCTCCGCGCAGTCCGCTCCGCCGGCGACGCTCGGGAACGCGGAACGGCGGAACAAAATTCCTCTTCCCTCCCAAGTCCCTCTGCCGGTGACATTGCACCCCGCAGGTGCGTAGCGATTGCGAATGGATAATTGATGCTTCTCTTTCCCTTTCTTTTTTTTGGCGATACTCGATACCAGAGTCCCATACAGCACAGAACATTGCAGCAACATTTCGGCAATATTGTTATGTTACTGCAATGTTACTGCAATGTTGCTGCAATTTCTGTGCTGTATGGGGTAGAATTCTGCTATGAAGTCTGAACAGTGGGCTTTACAGATGCGTCTCTGTCGGTCCGGCAGTCTTCCTGGAACTTCCAAGCTCTAGGAAGTTGTTTAACTCGGATATTTTGTCGTTATTCAGCGAAGAAATGAGCGATTGGGCGCGTGTTATAATTCTGTATTTCAATCCTTAAAAAATATATAATTTTTATATTAAGAATATATATATATATATAATATATTATTTTTTTAAAATTAATTTCATTAATTTTATTATTTTAAAATTAATAATAATATTGTTAAATAAATGTTAATAATAATAATAATATTATTAATAAAGATTAATAATAATAATATTATTTAATCTTTATTATTAATTCTTATATATATTATATATATAATCCCCCCCTTTTATATATATATTTATTATACATATAATCCTTGTACATATATACAAAATTATATATATATTATATAAAATATATAAAATTATATGTACCTATATAATTTTATCGAGATATCGCCCGTCCCTGGCGTCTACATTGGCAGAAAGAATGTTGTTCTTTTTAGCTGAACTTTATGTACTTTTTCTCTTTCCCCCTCTCTCTCTCTTCCTCCAACGTTTCTTATATCCGTTTCACTTCGAGCGCAGAAAGTGTAGCGTAGTGCAAATGCAAAGGACCGTGCCGGGGCGTTCAGATCGCATTACTCCGATAATCCGCTCGCGAAGTACAGCTGGGTGAGCTGGGCGCGCGTTTCGCTACGTATCTCTCTCTCTTCTCTCTCGCCTCTCGCTGCGTTTTTGCGATAGGGAGCCAGGTTACGGTCCCTCGACTCGCTTAAATGTGATTGCGAGAGAGAAAGTCTCGCTCGCCATTCTCCGAGGTGTTACTTTGACGCGGGCTGCTCGACATGGTGAGTGAGACACGCGACAGCTCTGACATTTCGCTAGCAGACACTTGCACTTACGTTAGCAGATGCGAATAATGGAGTAATAAATCGACTCTCCTTCGAAGCCACGTTCAGGTAGTCGCGGTCGATCCGATCGCACAGTTGCGAGTCTCGTCGAATCGTTTGAAATTCTCTTTCTAATCCCATCCAACTTTGACGTTTGACATTCGGCGAATGTTGCTGTTTATCCATCGAAAGTGATCGGTATATGCGTATATTTGTTGACATTATATTTAACATATACGTATATACATGTGTACATTGAGGGTGTTCGACAACAGATGGGAGAAAATTTAAGTAGTAATTCTAAATGATAAAATATAAGACGAAAATCAAGAATACAACAAGATTGCGATTAAGGCTTCATTTTTAATTATAAATGTTTAAATATTCATGTGCTTTAGACGTTTATAATTAAAAAACTAAACATCCATCGCAATTTTGTTATTCTTGATTTCCATCTTATTTTATCATCTAGAATCACTCCTTAAATTTTCTCCCACTTGTTACCGAACACACTCTGTTTATATATTAATCAATAAAAAAATATATATATTTCTACAGATTAATTTTATTATATAGAATGGAAGTTATAAAAGTTTAACACTGCACAAGAAACTTACAGTCGCCCTTATGCGATATATAGTATATATAAATCTAATATTAATATAATATGTATAAATATATTTTTTTTTCTACATATGTAATTGTTAGCTGTTTAGAATAGATCCTTAATCGCAATGAGCTCGTGTTACTCTTTGAATGACTATTTTATCTTATATGGCAGGATGTGTCAGATGGTATAGACAAATCATGGGATCATCCGTGGACCACCGAAGAGATGAGGAAGAAGAGGAGGGAGTGGAGCCTGGCAGGTGATGTCGGACTTCTCAAACATCTACAGCAATTTTCCGAAGTATGATCTATTGCTTTGCCTTGCCAATGTTTATATTCTGCAGTGCGTTGCTCTTTAATTTCCATGTACAATTTTAGAACCTGGTGTCTAAGGCCAACAAGACTCAAGCTGCTCTGGACACGTTGACGACGCAGCTAAAAGAAACGGGAATACTAGTGGACAATGTTACCAACACATCCCTGGCTTTGGCCAATACTCAATTTATTGAAAGTCGCGTGCAGGAGGATGATATAGAGATTAAGGAGAATTCTGAGGAGAAGCAGGAAGTAAGCAAGAATTAATGTTAATTTATATTTTGATACAATACGCCATTTTTAACAAACATTTCTCTTTGAGAAATCCATGTCTTAATATTTGGATGAAGCAAATTTTTATATTATCTTATCAGAATGCGAAGACTCAGGATTCGACGCCAGAGAATCTCTTGGCCAGCATAAGCGAGAGCGTTAAGCAAGGTTTAAATATAATGGATGAAAAGTACAAAGTAATGGATGTGGCTTGCAGCGACAGCGAGGAAGAAGACGAGGGTGGTGCAGTAGTATTCAGGTTAGTGTTTTTGTCGCCATATACAAGATTTGCTTCGTGCTAAAATATCGTCGGTTTACAGTGTCATTGTGGGACCCAATGATCCATATCAAGATCGGCCCTTGCCGTACGTTATCGGCTCTGATAAGTGGATAGCATCGAATAAGATAGGTTTAGAGAGCAGTAGCAGCGAATCCGAACAGGCCGACGAAGAAAGGGAGGAATCGGAGAGCGAGGAGGAGGATGCGGATGTACGAAAAGTGTTTAACAGCCGACATAATCCGGAGATAAATATAGCGAGGTTGTCGTCGTCGTCCAGCGATTCGGATAACTATAATGATCACAGCAATAACATATCTTATGGGAATAATAAGGATATTGTATCTCAGAATAATATAAATTCTGCTTCGGAGTCTGCCACACCTAATAATGTATCAAAGGTAACTAATCTTGTAAACCTCTTCTATGATATCTGACATTTGAATTTTTATATTTTAAAGATGTATTTTTATATTTCAAAGATGAAACAATTATTCTTCTCTTTTCTTGTAGTCGTCGAATGAAACGGCGCCTAACTTTGCAGAAGAATTAGCCAAACGATTAGGCACCGTTCGCCAAGCGCAAAAACCTGCTGCTCTGGATGAAACCAGTGAATCGTCGATTAATCGATTTAAAGGTATGCAGTTAGCACATTCGTCGCAAAAATATGAGTCATGAATAAAATATTTGCGAAGTTTGTTGACTGTTAATTTTTCTCAGATGATCTGTTTGCGGCCGAGAAGGATGAGGATGAGTTCAACGGTTCTGATAATCTATTTAGCGATAAAAAGGGTCTCTTCGACGATCAGGTATCTGCAAACTTGTGGAAGAATAAGCCGATCAAATCTTACAAGAATAGTAACATTATACCAGCCAGTATCGACGTGCCGCCGCCAATTAGTATAGTTTGTAAGTATTGTTATACTTGCATTCTCGTTTTGCAATAAATATATTTTCTCTAATTCAATCGTGCTTTTAGCGACAAAGCCAAAGTCGGCGATCGATGATCTATTTGCTGATGCTGATTCGGAAGAAGACTCGGATGACATCTTTTCATCGAAGAACGTCATCAAGAAACGCACGAAGGAACCCTCCGTGGAGGACGAGCCAAAAAAATTCTTGGACGTTATAGCTACCGGTAACATCGCCACGAGTACACCGGAATCCAACGTCAATGCCACGAACCTATTCAGTGACGACGAAAACGATGATGCAGATCTGTTTGGCAACTCTAAGAAGCAATCTCACAAACCCGCGAGTGCGGCATTGTCTACAAATACGAATCAGGAATCGAGTAAAAAGGTAAGCTGCCGGAATAATTTTTTATACAGCCGTATTTGAATGTTCAGAATGTCTGATTATTGCTAATTTAATTAATTTCATTCAAGTATAATTTCTGATATTGTTGCATTGTTACGTAACTATTTTGATTTAATAATTTAAACGTTTACATTATTACACTGATCTTTTTTGGTAAGTAAGAAAACTGGAGTTTAACTCTATTAAGATAAGTGAATACTAATATTTCGTTTTGTGATTTATTATAATTATAATACTCTATTTTGAATACCATAATAAAATTAAATTCCAAGGATACACTTGAGAATAAAGGCTAAAATAAATTGTAGAAACCTGTCGGAGGTATGCCGGTACTCGGTAAAGCTTTGGCGTCGCACATTGAGAGCAAACTGTCGAGCCGGATAATGCAACGGCGACAAGAGTCGTCTGAATCGTCTGATAGTGACGCGCCAGGAAATTCTGATAGCGCGACGAGAAGCAATGTTGAGTCGACGTCCGCGATCACGAATAGCAGTTCGCAGAATCTCACAGAGAACATATCCGGAATTATCGGGAACACGAGTAGCAGCGGGATATCGGTACAACCACCTAGCATCGACAACACAGCCGGATCCGGTTTATGGTAAGTCGTTGTTTTTCATTTTGATAACTTAACTTCCTTTTAGATTGATTAAGACATTCTACAATTGAACGTGGATACATATTCCAGTCATTACAATTTCGTTGAATATGTAAAGATTGCCGCTTCCTTTATTTTAGACAAGAATTTTAATATTTATTTGCTAGCACGTATTTTTTAAAGTGATATTATATTTGCGCTAAGCTTTTAGATTTTCTATTCTAGATTATTAAATTCACTTAAATACTGGATATTGAATATATAAGATGTCACTAGTCGCGCGCACTAAAGTAGACGTTAACTGCTTAAATTGAATGACTCTCGGTCTGTTAAGTTACATTCCACGAATGGAAACATTATCCGATGACACACGATACCAACGTTTTCCGAGGTCAGCACATAAACAAAGAAAAGAAGCGTAGCTTTATTTCGCACTCGTTCATTGGATGAGCTAACGCTGCATCCAGAATGCAAATGAGAATCGTCGCGTTGTTTTTCTGCGCTAGCTGAGCACGAGAATCACCTGAAGACTCGCTTACTATAACGCGCTAACGTTAGCGCGTTAAAAAAAGAGAAAGGTCCGGATTCCTTAATCCGCAAACGCCGATACGTGCCGGCGTATCACTCTCTTTCAGCACAAATACTTATAGTGTCATTGGATCGATGACCCAAACATTAGTCACTCGCGTTGCTTATTACATGCGCTACAGCACGACGGTAAATACCGTGGCTAGTCCAAGGCGAACTACTCTTCAGTACGGCCGAGTGTGTTGCCTGTCGCCGATTGTTAACTCTCCCATCACGAGTTGACTCTCCAGCCAGGAAATGACGACCGGGCACGCAAGAATTGTGAGTGCTTCGGTCTGAAGTGATTTAAAAGAAAAAAGAAGAATAATTTGTTTCAAAGTGTTTGCAAGCTATTGTGCACAAGGATTTTACAGGATTGGGAAGGAACTCGTTACTTGTAACGAAGTTATTAGATTTACTTTTTTTCTGTAACTGTAACTTAACTTTGTTCCTTTAATTAATTTTTAGAAATATAAAATTCTTGTATTTAAAATAGCAATGCATAAACATTACAAGAAATTAACGGAAAAGTAACGACTCGTTACTTTTATAAGTAACTTATAACGGTAACTAGTTATTTTTTCAGAGAAAAATTTGTAACTGTAACTAATTACTACTACAAAGTAGTCTTTCCCAATCTTGAGATTTTATCGGGTACTATTACAGACTGTTGGAGACTGTTCTCCGAACTTTGACAGATGAAAGGCAAGTA